>CM024760.1:67491873-67790307 GCA_014218235.1 Colocasia esculenta | reverse complement strand
ACTCAACATGATTTGTAGTGTTTTATGATGACATTCATTCACTTTAATAAGCTATAGCAACAAGATGATCAATCAATCTTTTCAAGTATAGATCAAGCCATTTAAGAACAAATAGAATAAGTTTTAATGTTGTTAAGACTTTCCCATGGGTTAACGGGTTTAAGCTACTGGACAGACTGTGCACTATACACTAAGAACATAACATGCAAGACACAAACTTAATACTGTTAAAAACAGGTCTCGGGTAGGCTTTCAAATACATGACGGGTTCAGTCATCACTATTCACAAGGTTTGTTGACATGTAATATAGGTAAACATTCGACTGTCTTAATCGCGACGGGTGTACCGGTCGTGTTGAAATCACGACAGGACAGTCGGACGCGATTAAGTCATGCAACACATAAACGTGACGGTAACGTTGACGTATTCATACACATTGTGTAAATATGAAAAAGGCACGTAACCCAAGGCAAGAAAATACTAGAATCGCGACGACATACATGGTCACGTTATGACATGCACTGAAAGCGATGCGGCACATAGTGATGTGCAGTCTGATCCTCTCAGAACAGGTCCAAAATGTGACGGTCTTGACTGTCGCCTTTAGGTTAATCCGATAGTGTAACTCTGTCATGATACCAGTGCCTAATATCCAACGTCTTTCTTGGTCGTGATTTAGGGTTCAACCCGAAAACGATAAAAACGGTATACCCATGCATGCAAACGCTTATAACTCAAGAACTAGGGCTCTTGGGACAAAACCATGATCATGAAGTTGCTGCGTACGAGGAGTAGAAGAGAACTACGGTTTTAGTTTCACATGATTTGGCCTTGGGGATGCATGAGAACTGGCATGAACATAAAATGCCGTGATCATGCACGACTTTGGGAAAAACGCTTAATACACCATGCATGTTTGATAAAATTAGGGAAAATAGGTGCATATGAATGTAGACCGATGATCATTAACTTGGTATGGAGTTCATTCATGTTTGGTCTGAGATAACCTACCTTTGATCGATGTTAAGCAAGGTCTTTTGTAGGTTGGGCAGAACGATAGTAGGGGAAGATGGCTCCAGTGGGGTCGATCTCCTCCTCCTCTGGTGCTCAAACTTGGCTCCTTACGATCCCAACTTATGGAAAAGTCATCCCAAGGGTTTTAGAGAGAGTATTTAATGATCTGGGGTTTCTAGGAGTCCTAATGTGTCTAGGAAGAAGGGTTGTGGTTTTGGGTTTAACCATTCAATTTTGAGGACTTATCCTCCCAATTAGAGTGTGTGTGGCTTTAGGAAGTTTCATACCATGGTTAGGCATGAATTGATTTGCCATGCAAGACTAATTGCCTTAGGATTTTCCCTAATTGCCTCGTCCTATTTTCTACTCAATTAGGCTACAAATTTCTATGGTATTTTCTTGCTTGAGTTTATTCTTAGGACAGAAGTTGTCCTTGGCCCAAATCTGATAAGGGGTTATCAATATATGTGTTTGAAGTCTCTCTATCATTTAACCTAATTTGTGATCGCATTATCTACCAATGATAATGGATTGACTTATTCCCTAATTACGATAATTTGTCACAATACGTAATAAACTTGGCCAATTAAATTTTTCGTTGCACGAATTTCTTTGTGGAATATTGCTTAGGGTTGAACTATGATTTTATGAAATTCTCTGATTTGTTCTTGTACATACGATAATGGTACGTATGTTCTCATATTTTTGATAATATGGAAATTATATATTCCATTAGTTTCTATTTTAAATTATTAATTTTTGAGGTGCTACAGTGCCGACCCCCTCCCCTCCGGCGGCCCACACCCCATCCACTCCCTCCCCTCCAACGACAGCCACACCCCCCATCCCCTCCTTCCCACACACGCACACATACACAGGGGTTGAGAGGAAGGGGGCTGACCCCCCCCCTCCCCTCCGGTGGCCCCCACCCCCATCCCCTCCCTCTAATGCTTCTGCAACTATGTTCCAAAATACGGAAGCTGAATTAGCTTCTCACAAACTATTCGCATGACTTTTTGCTAAGCAAATTGTCGTATTTTAGTCTGAGTATGTAGGAGAAATCGTTGTCGACAATAAATCTTATTACTCTCAGTTATGACTTTATTTTACATAATGTTTTTCTATTTTTATGATGCAATGCTCCAAGTGCTCTCTATATACATGTATATGCATACTTTGAAAAAAATATAGAGGTATATGCATATCTTGTGTCTTCTAATATTCTTCATGACTATAGACAGGAGCAAGCAGAAACCCTTTTTCCTCTCTTGTTGTTGAAGAGCCAAAGTAGCACTTTTTGGAAGTTTCTTTATAGTTCAGTTTTTGAAATGTCAAAGCAAAATTCCCAGCATGGAAGCAAAATGGCAGAGGCAGCACTTGGTGAAGTTTTTGGTGCAATTAGCTCAACCTTCTTGATTGGCCAGCACAAATTGAACTTAAAGCTCCTTTATACAAGAGTGGAATTCTATAAGCTAGTATTATTTGATATTTATGCCCCACAAGAGATGTAAAGTCTATTTTGAATTAGATTACTTGTCATATGTTATCCTGTCTATGATTTTGTAGGCCACTGTTAGCACATAAAAATTTCCAAACCCAAAAAACACCCATTCCCAAACCAAAAAACACCCTAAATTCTCAAATCCCCAAACATCCCAAAACCTCAATTTCCCATTACCAAAATTCCAAATTTTCTCAAAATCCCCCAAAATTCTAAGAACTCCACAAAACCAAACCCCCCCTAAAATTCCCTAAAAACCTAGAAATTACCAAAAACTCTTTAAAATCCGAGAATCGACTTAAAAGTGGGAATCAATTCTCCCAATTATCCGAAGGAGAATCGACACCCATTTAAAGGTGGAAATCAATTCAAATTTCGAATAATTTCAATGTCCCCAAGGTGGCAGTCAACTCTGAAACATCTGCCAAAGTTGGCCTTTTTTTCTTACGGTTGAAACCTTGAAACCCCACTGGATTACTTCACAAAATGCTACACTTTAAATACTCGAAGTAGTACAATACATTTTTATATATTCAAAAATTTTACATTGTTGATATAAATCTGAAGTTTAAATTTTTAATTTGAGAAGCGACTCTCAAATGAGAGAATGATTCCCTCAATCGAGAGGAGCCGATCCTCTCATTTACGAATGAAACCTCTCAAATGGGAGAATCGACTCTCTCATTTGAGAGTCGATTTCTTGATTTTTTTTATATTAACTATTTCAATTTATTTCACAAAGTTATTTTATTATATTTTTTCTTTCATCTAGAACTCTCATTTTTTAAAAAAATTTCGTTGACCCATTTATAGTTTAAACTTTGGAATCTTTAGACTATTATCTAGCTATTGAAAATTTCAAACTATATATAGTCTTTTTTAAAAAAATCTTTCCCAAATGTTCAAAGTTACCCAAAATTTTCACTGCATCCTTTTGGGCTTCTCTATGATCTATCGACTAGACATTGTTTCTGAATGTCCACAACCATAAAGTACCTCTTTGATGTTCATAGTTGATCTGCAAAGGCGTTCTGCTATATCATAATAACCCACCTCTAAGCATCACCTCAGCCCTTGTTTCAAGGATGGCAGCACATAATAAAGCAAATTCCTTGTTATATATGTGATGATCAAAGTGAATCATTGAATGACTTTTGAGAGGTCGTGAGCAAAGACAATTTTCTATTGCATATTATTTCCCCCAAAATGCAGGCATTCTCCAAAATGTTCTAGCAACTCTTCAGATAAACAAATGAAAACTCTGAGGTGGCGTAACACCTGGATTTATGACTTTTAGTGAATGTATCCCATGCTATAGGAAGAATGAATTGGCTAATGAACGCTACCAACTCTGGGACACTCAAACTAAAAGTTGGTGGCTTGGAACCAAGTTTAAATAATAAAAAGCTTATGTGAGAAATTATTAACAAATGAAAGCTTGAAACTTACTTAAAAACATAGTGATCTAATATTAAGGACCCATGTTATGAGGAAGAACCTATAGAGACTTGGTTTTTCTGGCATTCCTTGGTTAGTGCAGTGGCCCATGGTGTGGAACCTTTATATGAAAGAACGTTTACTTGTATAACTATGATGATCCCAGAAAATTAGGAACTAGCCCACCAAGAAAATTAACAACATGTTCTTTGCACTTTTTTCTCCTAGCCTACTAGAGAATGACTTTATATATATATATATATATATATATATATATATATATATATATATTATATATATATATATATATGTTTTTAAGTTGCACAGGCACTCATATTACTTTTGAGAATGTTGCACAGGCACTCATATTATTTTCTTGTTTAATGTAGGTATTCATTTGTACAAATTGTTCAGGTTTGATGTTCCTTTTGCTCAGGTAATCCTTCCATCCCCTCTATATATATTTGTTGAACCGGCGAACCTAGGTGGTGGCTCATGTTTATTTAATCCAGTGACCCTGGGTGATGGGTCATGTTTATTTAATTCAGCGAGCCTGCGTGGTGGCTCATATTTTTTGCAAGATGTGATTGTATGTGTGAAATTGAATGTACACTAACTACTTTACAAGATGTATGAATGAGAAGATGGAGAATGTATGAATGTCAATGAGTGAGATAAGGACCTTCTTTTCATTTTTGCCCTTTCAAGACTTGTGTTAGGATATATGTTTTATTATCTTTTGATGGTAATGTCATATACGAGCATAATGATTTGAATTGTCCAAGTTGGACAGTCTACAAATATTTGATTATTTGTCATTCTTAATTTAGTATATGTGTATTGAGATTGTCTTAAAATTTTGGTAGCATCTCTTCACTCTTCTCCAATGTACCAACTAATTTTAACTGCTCTTCTTGACACTTGTATTTCATACAAGTGACTTTTTGAGCATAGTGAAAATAGTAAATATTTGGGTATATTGGAGAAGTGTGGGGAGATGTTGCTGAAATTTTAAGATAATCCCACAACACACATAATAAATTAAGAACAACAGATGAATCAATATCCATAGATGGGCACGAATTCTTGTAGGCACCCTCTTTTTTTGTAGGAATTTATGCAGACATGTATGTGGGTGGAATGTAAATGTGAAAATGCTCCGAGTGTAGGGGAGGTGCTATCGAAATTTCATTTGAATTGTCGATTAATTCATATTTTTTGAAGTATATGAATTGTTTGATGATATTTTATTTTATTTATAAATTTTAGATTATCCTAAAATGCCGAGACTTGATAAGAGTTAAATACAACTTAGAGATCGTTTGGATCCTAGATATGAGAAAGGAGTAGATGAGTTTTTGGATTTTACTTTTGATTAACAAAGACAATCTTTTAGGCATGGACGAAATCATGAGTTCATACAGTGTCCGTGATGTAACTTTGTTAACGGATTGAATGTCTCGGATGGATGTTGAAATTCATCTTAAAGTAGATGTATTTTGGACACGGTATACCAATTGGGTATGTCATGGAGAGGCACCATTAGTTGATATTCAGCAAGTTAGCACGTCTGCTAATAGAGCATAAAAGAAGATCAGATTGATACGACAATTGAAATGTTGTATGAGTTACAAGAGGCTGAAAGAGAGAGGACAAAAGAGGAACATGAACTAAATGAGAAAGCAATAATTTTATCAATTATTAAAAGATGCTGAAAACACCATTATATCCTGGTTTTGTGTCAATGTTAAAATTGACATTTGTGTTGAAACTATTGCATATTAAGACCATGAATAAAGTGTCAGCTTATATGGGAATGTTTCTTGGGTTTCTTAGTGAAGTATTACCAGAAGGAACTAATTTACCTTGAACATGATATGAAGTATAGAAGACTATGAAAGATTTGAGGTTAGGTCATGAGAAGATAGATGCTTGTCAGAACGAGTGTGTCTTGTTTCGAAATGAACATGAACATATGGATCGAGTCTAGTATGTAATGCACCCAAGTACAAAGAAAATACGCAACAAGGTAGCCTAAAGAAGAAACGTCGCAAACAGGTGCCATACAAAATATTACAATATTTTCAGTGAATGATAGATTGCAAAGAATGTTCATGTCTTCTATGATAACTAAGTGGATGACATGGCACAAAGATAGCCGAAGTCTCTCGAAAAATGGAATATGTGACATCTTACTAACTTTGAAGCATTGAGACATTTTCATGATCAATATCCAAATTTTGTTGCAGAGGTACGCGACGTGAGACTCGGCTTAGCGATTGATCGGTTCAATCCATTTGGGATGATGTGTAGCAGATATAGTGTATGGCCTATGATGATAGTAGTTTATAATTTGCCGCCATGGATGTGCATGAAGCAGATGTTATGGTGATGTCATTACTTATTCTAGGTCCTAAAAGTCCTGGAAATGATATCGATGCCTATTTACAACCATTGAAAGAAGAATTGACAGATTTGTGGGACAACAATGTTGAAACATATGATGCTTCAAAGAAACAAAATTTTCAAATGAGAGATGCCCTTCTTTGGACGATCAATGATTTTCCTGCATATGCCAATTTATCAGGATGGAGTACCAAAGGAAAACATGCATGTCCATCTTGTCATTATAATAAAAATTCAAAATGGCTGCACAATTGTCAAAAATTCTATTATCTGAGGCACCGACAATTTTTACCAATTAGTCATAGATGGAGAAGGCGTGAGTATCAACAAAATTTGATGGCGTGGCTGAACGTCGTAAGCGTCCAGAAGTGTTAATGGGTGCTGCAGTGTGGAATCAACAACTTCAACTTCTCATATCATATTTGGAAAGAACTTAAGAAGGATATCAAGAATTTAGAAGGATGGAAGAAAAAAAGTATTTTTTTAGAGAGAAGCCGTATTGGTCAAATCTACTCATTCGGCATAACCTGGATGTAATGCACATTGAGAAGAATGTATGTGTCAATATTTTGGAACTTTGAACCTTCTTGGTGGGGAAAAAAGGAAAGAATGTCTGAATGCACAGTTAGATATGGAACAGTGAGGAAAAAGACCAAAATTCCATCCACATACAGATAGTGATAATAAGATAAGGTTACCAGTGGTAGAATATACATTGAACAGATTGCAGACAGCGACTATGTGCAACTTTCTGTGTAATATTAAAGTTCCAGATGGATATTCCTCCATTTGATGAAATATGTACATATTGCCAGTCAAAAATTGGTAGGGCTGAAGAGTCATGATTGCCATATATACATACAAGTATTATTACCTTTGGCAATTCGTGGTATTGTCAATGAAGATGTGACAGACCCAATTACAGAGTTAAGTATATATTTTAGAGATGTCTATTCCAAAGTTCTTCAATCTGATCATTTGCTTAGATAGGAAGGTGATATTGCAGTAACATTATGTAAGTTGGAACAAAATTTCCACCATCTTTTTTTGATGTCATGCTTCATTTGATTGTACATCTTGCATATGAAGCGAGAAGTGCTAGACCAGTCAATACGATGGATGTATCCTATAGAGAGATTTTTTGGAGAAAGTGAAAGACTATGTTTAAATAGGGCACATCCAAAAGGTTCAATTGTTGAAGGCTATCTTATGGAGGAAACATTCATTTGTTCAATGTATATGGATGGTATTGACACTCGCATTAACCGGAGGGAAATGAACTATGATGGCCCTCTGAAGAGAATAATGAAGGAGGTTGTTCAATATTCAAATCTTCAGGATATTTCTTAGCAGGAGATGGTAATAGTCATATATTGTCTGAAGAAGAAGTTGATAAGGCAATTGTACATTCTTAAACAAATTGAAGATATTGATGAATATTTTATTGAACACAGGAGATGTGTTAAGAGTTCAAGCCATACAGAAATGAATTCTTGAAGTGGTTTCAAAGTTATGTTAAAGATTTGAATGATGCAAATGATCCTCGTGTACTATAGATATACATTGTCTGGCACGAACGCCTTCAAGGTTTGCATACTCACACTCGGGCTATATTGTCATTGGATTTAGGTTTCGTACATCATCTATTGATGCAACAAAGGTCACTCAGTTGTCTTGAGTTAATGTCAATCAAGAACTTAAATCCGGATGTGAGATATTATGGACGTCTAAATGATGTATTGGAAATATGTTCGATAATGAAAGATGTGTTGTATTATTGGAGTGTGACTGGTGGGATGTTTATAGAAAAGATAGAGGATTCAAATCAGATAAATATGGAACTATCAGTCTGAACACTCGTCAAAGGCTCAACACAGATGAACCATTTGCCCTAGCAAGTCAAGTGGAACATGTGTTATATGTAAATGATAACACGACACAAGGATGGATCATTCCTGTCAAAGCACATCCGCGTGATTACTATGACTTGCAAGATAAGCCTTCTAAGAATGATATAGAACCAAGTGACGAAGCGTTTCAGGACAATCAGATTGATGTTCCGATTAGAGGAGAAATTCAAGATGTGGATCTATATCAAGAAAGTAGCGTAAGAGTGGACAATTATATTGATATTAGGTGATTTATTTACGTTAATATTTATATTTCATTTTTAACATAAATTTACATAGATGTTCAAGATTGAAAATTTAACTTGTTATGTTTACATATTACTAACAATTGTTTTTTAACAGATGGTTCTAGTAGTGAGCACCCATCTCGTGATGGCCCACGTCTACAGAGGCATCAGACTCTATTGGTCCCTCTCCCTCCCACCTCTTAGTCATTCCCTTCCCTCCCACATCTCAGATGCTCCCTCCGCCTCACACCTCTTAGGAGCTTCCTCTCCCTCTCACTTTTCAGCATATAGCTCCCTCTTCTAGCCCTCAGGGCTGTTCGATGACATCTGCATTTCTGTAGCAAGTTCATATTTTAATTTGATGTATTTTTATATAATATTTTAATAGATATTCTCTGATGATGTTAATGTTTATATATCAACAAGTATATCTGCACTGTCGCACCGTATTGGGGGTGGCGCACTAGCCGTCGAGGGGCCGACTAGGGGAGTTACAGAGAGGAGGCTGCTGATGGACATCAATGGAATGTCTCCCTCGTCCGAGGATATGGCGTGGGCCCTACTGCAGATATTTTTACGAGTCACATAGGCATGTACGAAATTGTATTGTAAAATTTGGCAAAAAGATTTGCCAAGCTTCCTGTTGCGACCCAGGAGTTGATATTCAGATATCTTCAAGTAATTTTATTTAAATTGAATAGTATATATGTGTACATTTCTTATAATTGAGTGATTATGTTGTGTAGTTGACGTACCAGTGGGAGTGAACATAAAAAAGGATACGGAGATGCTTGCTCATATGATCGCATGCATCGTAGTTGGCATAGCAAGCAAAAAGAAAGAGTAAGCTATATACTATTCATTTTCATATGTACTTATTTTTTTTTATCTTGTTTATATATTGACTAAAAATTTGTATTTCATGTCAACATTTAATGGGAAGTTTAGATGATGCGATTGCCTCTGTCCCATCAGGTGTTGACTCGTCTGATTAGCAAACAATGTGCGAGATGTGGACTAATGGAGACGAGCAAGTAATATTTAAAATGTTGGAATATATTGTTATGGTTATTTTGTTTATATAAAATGAAACAGTAACTATCTATTCTTGTCTTTTTAGTGGGTTACTGAGCGAAATAAGCAGAACCGTTCCACTCAGTCTATGACATATAGACGGGGCAGGACTAATTATTATCAATTGATGAATGATTTTGTGAGTTATGTTTTATGAATAACAATATCCGATTCATTTAGTTACTTACATCTCTCTTATTTGTTTCAATTTAAACAGTCTAATATGCATGGACGTAATCTGCATCGACTTGAGCTTTCAAGATGGGTTGATGCAAAGACTTAGCAGACGACAGTGAGAGTGGGTAGATGAGGGAGAAAGAGATGATATGTAAGTAACTTTATTTCCGTTTCTTTATGTGACTATCTTCTCATTACAATAGTTGTATCATTATATTTTTTCACTACCTTTTGTTGTAGGAGACTATGACTCAGTGATGGCTCCTTCCTCAGACGTCGATGTCGAGAGCCACACCCCAGCGACTCCCAAGGAGGCATTCATTTCAGTCATGGGAAAGATCGACCTGGCCGTGTTTGCTGTGTGGGTAGTGGAGAGACTCTCAGCACATGGTATAAATCTACAGCAATGTCTAGCAGTTCAAAGCGAGAAAAGATAATGCAAGAAAAATTAAAAGCACAAGAAGAAATGGTGAAAGCACAGGCAGAGGAGAAGACTCAAATACGAGAAAAGATTACTCGTTTGGAGAATATAGCTACGAAGGTGGACGAGATGAGCACACTCGTCTCCAGAAAAGCATCACAGACACGTACCCAACATGTACTCCTGCAGTTCAGAGAGAGAGCGAGACAAATGAGGAGGCGGATGATTATTCTGATCGTGATGATCATGTCTATTGATTTCCCTCTTATTTTATTACACTTCGACATTTTCTGCTTTTCTGAATATTTATATAACAATATTTATGTATTACTTCTATGTGTGTGATGGAATGATCTAGCGAGTTTGGGTGGTGGCTCATATGTGTATGATGAATGATCCAGTGAGCTTGGGTGGTGGCTCAATAATGTGTGTGATTGAATGATCCAGCGAGCTGGGTGATGGCTCAATAATGTCTCTACGTGATTGAATGATCCAGCGAACCTGGGTGGTGGCTCAATAATATGTGTGATTGAATGATCAAGAGAGCCTAGGTGATGGCTCATGTACGAATAGTGTGATAATAAATAAAAAAGTATTTATTTTTCTTAAATCATGTCAGCGGCTGGCCAACTGCTGTCAAGAGAACATATGTCAGCTGCTACCAGAAGATGACAAAAATAAAAAATATGGTCAGGCTCAACTTTGCTGACAAAAATTGTTTAAGACAGCAGTTCCAGCCGCTGATAAAGAACCCTATGTCCACGGCTAACACCCGCGGCCATAATATCTTAATGGCCGTGGCTCATAGCCGTTGTTGTACAATCTATGTCTGCGGCTTTATCCGTAGACAAAAGATGGATATGGGTTTGGCTTTGTGACTGCTGAAAATATTTTATGCCAACGGCTATAAAAGCTGCAGACAAATCCGATACATATCGGCAACTTTAATGAACCGCTGACATAAGATCTGTCCACGAATTTTTTGACAACGGTTATATCCGTGCTTTCTTAACTGCTGACATAATATTATGTCAACAGTCTTTCAAGATTTGTCAGCAACTTCCAACCGCTGACAAATGCCCATTCTCCTGTAGTGTTCTTTCAAAATCCATCGTTGAATCAGCACAGCACACGTATATACAACATGATATATGTGGAGAATATCCAACATAGCTTAAATCCTATATTATAAAATTGTGTGAGCAAGAGACTTTAGCTTCGATATGTGGGACGCATATATCCTCGCTGGTAAGACGTGCCGGAAGGCCTTACCTCCTGGTATCCCGAATGCTCGTGAATACATGTAGAGACGCTACATAGAAACATGTACGGCCCTGTTTGGGGTTTGGTATAATGTTAAGGAGGACATAAAGGTAAATCTAATCGGATCCTATTCTCATGTTTGGTATGCTAAAAAAAATAGGGACATGTGATTCACTTATTTTTGGAGATATTACAGTTGTTCATACAGTTGCGTACCAAGACGGTGCGGCTGACTTCTACAGTACTATCACTATTGTACGGTCGTTCTCCCCCACTCTCATATTTTTTAATATTTTTTTTCGCGTTTGATATATTTAAAGAGTCTAAATAATATTTAATTGAGATAAATTTTTAAACATAAGTTATTAAGAGATTGATATATTAAGGGATCTAAATGATATTAATTGAGATAAATTTTTAAAACATAAATTAATTAAAAGATGATAAGAATATGATAATTTTAATTTAATTTTTAATTAATTTTGTTCAGTAAAAATTACTCTAAATTTTATTGATCGACTTAATCTCAATATCTATACATCAATAATTCTTGATTTTTTTATTTTTAGAATCATTATATTTTTAATAATTATGATGACTTCAGATTTGACTTTATTTTTAGAACTAGATGTCATCCTATCGACATGCGCACAATCAAAATTGTGTCGAAATAAGAGTTGATTGTACCACGTATATCATGATGGTATGACCGACCCGTACTGTAACTATCACGACAGTATGACCGACCCGTATTGTGGCACAGTCAGTTCCCCCCCCCCCCCCACTTTTTTTTTTCCTTCTCCACATGTGACACATCTAAGAGGTCTAAACGATGTCTAATTGAGATAAAATTTTAAATATAATCTAATTAAGAGATGATACAAATTATGATGATTTTAGTTTAATTTTTTAAATTATTTTACCTCAAGTGAAATTACCCCAAAAATTATTAGGTCAACTTAATCTCAATATCTATACATCAATAATTCTTGATATTTATATTTTTAGAATAGATATATTTTTTTGATAATTATGATGACTTTAGATTTGACTTTATTTTTAAAATCAGATGTTGTACTATCGAGGTGCGCACAATCAAAGTCGTGTTAGAAGACAATTCAGGACTTATGTTTGATGTTATTATATTTGACTATTTTTCTTTTGAAATTTGCTCATTTGAAATATTCATCAAGTTACAAATTTTTTTTTAATTGGCCCATTTCCCGCCATATCTTAGCAGTACGGTATAATACTGTACCATACCATGCCACAGAGAATGCAGCACGATCAATCTGTGCAGTATGGCGAACCATGATCTCAAAAAATAAGTGTACGTTGGATAAGTCATCTGATATTTTTTATGAGATATGTATCCCTATCTCCTCTTCTCATTTTCTTCAATTATATTTTTTTATTTTATATTTTTAGAACCTAAAAATGGGGGGGGGCGACTTTATTTCTTAATTGTATTTTATTTATTTCAACTATTTTAATGCAACAATATTTTATTATTTTCTACATACCTATTTCTTTTATTTCACCTTGACTACATGTTTTGCTGATGTTATTAGCACATCTTTATATCTTTTTAATTGTGGAGGCCATTTCTAGCCTCCTAGGCCTGCATGGCCCATCACGGTTCATCATCACCTAGTAGGCTGGAGTGGCCTTCAAGCAGCTTGCCACGTGTCCTCGGTCCAGACCAATGCTTCCGAGCACGTTCCGGCCCCAAGATGCCTAAGGGCCTCAAGGGTTGTCCCCGGAACACCTCGTAACCTGCTCGAGCAAGGCATGACATACCGGGCTGGCCCTACTCGGACCCTTGAAGCAGCCTGTCATCGAGCACGGATATGCTTCTGAGCACCGCACAGCCTAGCTGGGAATCGAGCAGGGGACCTGTTCGGTATCCTTTAGCCAGAAGCCCTCAAAGTGACTGTTCGCCTCCCAAATAGTCAATGAGGCGGTGCGACACGCGTCCCATAACGTAGCATTAACCGCAAAGAATCTCAACAGGCATCTTAACAGACAACTCCACGCCTGGGAACCTGAACTGGTGCGTCCCCTCACTCATCATGAGAGAGATCATATCCAGGTCCCCATGCAAAGGTATGTGCGACACAATGCAACATACCCTTTGAACACATACACTCGCCCACACGCGAGGCACACACACCAACGGATCTTCTTCTTCAAGCCTCTCTATAGTCTAATCTGACTTTGGCATCGGAGGGTCCCCTGGTTCTTCAACCAGGCCCCCTTGATCCTCTCCTTGTTTTGTAGGTCATCCTCCGCACCGTGACTGTCTTCCTGCTCTCTTCTCAATGGAGGCCCGTTTTGCCCAGGCCCAAATAGGAAACACCACACATTTAGGCACCGTCTGTGGGAATGACAGTAGCCATGGCTCGGGGACAAACCACACACCAGAATCCCGGTAGCAGGCGACGCTGTCTCGCCAATCACGTGCGGGCTCGCATGATCAGCTCTTCCTGCTGACGACAACACTCCCCCCGCCGGAGTGATTGACAACAGAACTGTTGTTTGCTCTCTAGCAACTGCCCATGACATAGCGGAACTCCGGGGCCAAGTTCAACAGCTCGTGGGCGTCTGTCAGGGCCTTCAGCCTCAATTAGCTAGGCAGCCAGCCCTGGCAGTGACCCCACCACCGGAGCAGTAGGCGAAATCGTCACGGTGACGACCCCCCTCTCCGTCGGCTCGCCAGGAGCGACGTGAGGAGTTGGCCCGGCGCTCACGAAGAGCCCTGTTAGGCCGCCGGACCCCGGAATGGCAAGAGCACTCTCTTCACCGATCCGCAATGGCGCACCCCCTCTGCGCTCCGCCGTCACCGCCAACTCCCAGGCTCAAGGCTCGAAGGCTCTGTACACTCTGAACAGGAGCTGGCCAGACACCTCCGCCGCGTCGTTGACCTTGAGCGCCGCATGGATGCGGTGGTCCAGAGGGCAGAAGGCAGGACTCTGGGGGATGATGACCTGGACTTCCGCTCCCCATTCACCGCAGAGATCCTGGAAGCCCAGGTCTCTCCGAAGTTGCCCCTGCCTATCATCGCGCCCTACGACGGTGCCTCCAACCCGGCAGATCACATCCATGGGTTCGAGTCACACATGGTGTTCCATGGAGCATCGGATGCAGCCAAGTGCCAGGACATCCCCGCCACCCTGAAGGAGACTGCGTGGGCATGGTTTGAAACCCTCCGCATAGGCTCCATCTCATCTTTCCACCAGTTGTAGAAGTCCTTTCGGGACAACTTTCTGGGTGGAAAGTCGCAGCTGCGCAAGGCGGCTTCACTTCTGTCCGTCCGACAGAAGAAAGGGGAAACGCTCTGAGACTACATCAAAAGGTTCCGTACTGAGGCCTCCTCATACCTCGCCTAGACGTTCCACTGGCCACTAGTGCCCTCATCCAGGTCAATCGCGATGGCTTCCTCCAGAGGACGCGGGAGTCCAGCAGCCCTCTACGTTGGCCGAACTCCTCTCCACCACCTAGTGACATGCCGCTTGCGAGGAGCAGCTTGGCGGCTGGCCGAACGGAGCAGGCCGAGTAGGACAGACAGAGGCCTTTCGATAACGGTTCCGACCGTGAGCAGAAGAAGGACCGGCGCAACGGGGACTCGCCGCCGACCACGCCCCTTCACCGAGTATACCCCTCTCACGGTGGCTCCTGAGCAGATCCTGGCTGAAATCTGGGATGAGCAGTATGTTCGGTGGCCACCCAAGATGCGCTCTGATCCCCACAGGCGCAATCAAGAAAAGTATTGTCACATTCATCACGACCACGACCACGACACCTCTGAGTGCCACCACTCAAGGACGAGATCGAGTCCTTAATCAGCGCGGCTACCTAGGGTGCTACGTGCGTCGGAATGATGACCGCTCAAGACGTCGACAACGCACCCCCATACAACCCATCAACATGAGCCAAATGGGTAGGAGATCAACATGATCGTGAGAGGATTCGGCGTGGGAGGAGAGAGACCAAAGCCGGCGTGACTACGCTTGTCGGGTGCACTAGGTCGAACGGCCCCCAGCGCAACGACTAGCTCCTTGTCCCAGTCCAGCACATGCACGCTCCAAGGAGGCTATCACCTTCTTGGACAATGATCTTGTAGGAGTTACGACTCCCCACACTGATGCGTTGGTCGTTGCGGCCACCATCAACATTGTACGATGCGACGCATACTGGTCGATAATGGAAGAGCCCCAGACGTATTGGCTTATGATTGTTTTCTCATGATGGACTTGAAAGCCAACCAGCTCACCCCAGTAGAATCACCTTTGTTCGGCTTTTCAGGGGTTTTAGTGCATCCTATGGGTCGGATTAACCTTCCGATCATCTTAGGGATAGCGCTAAGAAGCATAACCAAAATGGTAGATTTCTTAGTGATCAGAAGCATGCAGGGTACAATGCCATCCTCGGTAGAGGCCTGATCGGCCACATCCAAGCAGTGCCCTCTTCTCAGCACCAGAAGATGAAGTTCCCCACTCCGCAGGGCGTTGGAGAGGTGCTTGGCAGCCAGCAAGAGTCTCATTAGTGCTATGTCCTCTCCTTGAGAGACAAATGGCCATGGCAGAACCTGAAGAGCTATCCACACCGGTCAAAGAGCCCTCCACCAATCGAGGAACTCTTGCCGAGGACTTGTTTCTATGCTGGTCGATGATAATCCCGAGCACGTCCTTTATATTGGCACGCTTCAGCAAGAGCTAAACAACAACGCTACAAGGCTTTCATACTAGCCAACTTGGACGTGTTTGCATGGTCGGATGACGAGCTGCCCCGCATTCCTCCTGAGGTGATGACGCATCACCTTCGTTTGGACGCAAGGATACCACCGGTCCAGCAAAATTGACGACCCGTCATTGCGAACGGTAGACCCTGATCCAGGATCACGTCGTCAAAAGCCAAGCTATTGGGGTTCTCCGAGAAGCCCAATATCCTAGGTAGATCTCCAACGTAGTCCTCGTGCACAAAGCCAATGGAAAATGGCGTGTATGCGTGGACTACAAGGATCTCAACAAGGCCACGCCCAAAGACAACTTCCCCCTGCCCGCGCATCGACCAGTTGGTAGACGCAACTTCTGGGCATGAGCTCCTCAACTTCATGGATGCCTATTCTAGTTACCACCAGATAAGCATGCATCCCCCGGACCAGGATGCCACTACATTTGTCACTGACCTCGGCCTTTACTGTTTTACCCGAATGTCATTTGTCTGAAGAACACAGGCGCAACGTATCAGTGGCTGGTCAACAAGATGTTCGAACAACAGATTGGGTGCACATGGAGATCTACGTCGATGATATGTTGGTCAAAATGCTCCCGAGCACCGACCACATCACCGACCTTGAAGAAACCTTTGCAACCCTGTGAAGGTATAATATGAAGCTCAATCCCGCAAAATGTGCATTCGGAGTACGCTCGGGAAGTTCCTTGGTTTCCTCATCTCGAACAGAGGAATAGAGGCCAATCACTAGAAGCTCTAGGTCATATTAGAGACGAGCAGCCCCAAACCATGTGTGACGTTCAGCGGCTCACTGGACCCTCACGGCACTCAACCGCTTCATGTCCCGAGTAGCTGAAAGGAGGTTTAACTTCTTCAAATTGCTGTGAGTCCCCAAAGGTGTCTCACCGCAATGGGGGAAAGTACAGTGGACCAACGACTGCGAAACTGCCTTCACTGAGCTGAAGGCGTACCGGTGCCCACCTGTTCTCTCCAAACCTGTGCTTGAGGAACCCTTTTTCGTGTACCTTTCGGTCACCGAGCATTCCCTTAGCACGGTGTTGATCAAAGAAGAGGCAGTGGCGCAACACCCCATCTATTATATAAGCAGGGTCCTCCAAGAAGTAGAAAGGAGGTACCCTCGAGCAGAAAAGCTTGCTCTGGCATTGGTGACGGCTGCTCGGAAGCTCAGGCCTTATTTCCAGGCCAACCCGATCATAGTCCTCATCAACCAGCCATTAAAGCTCATCCTTTAGCAACCAGAGGCTTCTGGTAGGCTCATAAAATGGGCCATCGAGCTTGGAGAATTCGACATTAGTTACTATCCAAGAATGGCCATCAAAGCTCAGGCGCTAGCAGACTTCATGGCAGAGTGAACCCTTCCTACGGAGAAGGATCCCCCGTTGGCAGATGAGCCCCCGTGGGAGCTCTACATCGATGGATCCTTCTGCATTACAGGAAGTGGAGCAGGCTTAGTTCTTACCTCCAAAGAGGGTCTGGAGTTCCAGTACGCTGTTAGGTTCCGCTTCGCCGCCTGCAACAATGTAGCTGAGTACGAAGCACTCCTGTTCGGGATCCGCATGGCCAGGCATCTCGGAGCTCTTCGGCTACGGGCCTTCAGTGACTCTCAGCTGGTCGCCAGCTAGGTGAATGGACACTTTGAGGCCAGGAAGCGCCATATAGCACAGTACCTACACAAGGTCAAACACCAAACAGAGGGTCTCTTCTACTTCGAAGTCATACACGTCCCGCGGGAGCATAACGCACAGGCTGATGCACTCGCCAAGCTGGCATCTTCGGGCAACATCACCCCCTCTAACTCTGTATTCATAGAAGAACTCACAATACCAAGCACCGAGGTGGATATCACGGCTATTGAGACCGGACCTCCAGCACCAAGCTGGATCGGCCCTCTCATCGCCTATCTGCTTCGAGGAGAGCTTCCATCCGATCAAAACGAAGCTCATAAAATCAGGCTGCGCTGCCAAAGGTTCACCATCATCGAAGGCCAATTGTACCGACGGTCCCTCTCAAGACGTCTTTTGCGGTGCCTCAGTCCCATAGAGGCAACACCAGCCATCGAGGAGGTCCACGAGGGCCTGTGCGGAAGACACTTGGGGGGCAGAACACTAGCACGCAGCATCCTTCGAGTAGGATTCTGGTGGCCTTCTCTACAAAGGGACTGCATGTCCTATGTAAGAAGGTTCCCGGAGTGCCAGAAGTACAGGCAGCTTATCAAGCAGCCATCAGAACATCTGCACACCCTGTTTGACCATGTCCTTTCGCCAGATGGGGTATTGATATTATGGGTCCATTCCCAGAGGCTGAAGGGCGGAAAACATTCCTGATCGTCGCCATCGACTACTTTACCAAGTGGATCGAGGCGGAACCCGTTGCCACAATCACCGAATAAGTCGCGTGGAAGTTTGTCTAGAAGAACATCCTTTACCGGTTTGGCGTCCCAAAGGTGATCACCTCTGACAACGGGAAGCCATTTGACAGCACGTTCGTCAAGCAAAAGTGCTCGGAGCTCGGCATTTACAACCACTTCACCTCTATGGCACATCCCCAAGCAAACGGTCTGGTCGAGAACGCCAACCAACATTGCTTAATGGGATACGCACAAGTGTTGAAGCCGCTGGAGGTTCGTAGATCGAAGATCTCCCCAACATGCTATGGTGCCACCGAACAACTGCTCGGGTGGCCACCGGGGAGACTCCTTTCCGCTTGGCCTACGGCACGGAAGCTGTAGTCCTTTGGAAGTGGCTCTTCCCACGATCCGAACAACTCACTTCGACTATGCAGCCAATAATCGTGCACTAGGGGAGAACCTAGATATGCTCGACGAACGACAAAATGACGCCAGCATTAGATTGGTCTCCTACTAGCAACGCCTCGCGCAATATTACAACTCCCATGTATGGGAACAACGCTTCTTCGAGGGAGACCTTGTTCTATGCCGTTGCTTGACATCAGACCCCCGAAGAGCAACTGGCAAACTCGCCCCAAAATGGGAAGGACCTTATCAGGTCACGAAGGTTCTCGGGGAAGGCTCTTACAAGCTAACTACCCCTAGCAGCGAAGACATACCCAGAACCTGGCATATATCTAACCTAAAGGCTTATTACCCATAAAAGCCTCTTGTTCGGCACTCAACCTCTCTTCCTCCCGTTCTTCTGGTCTATTAAAAAGGTTGATCGAGCCGTCCCTAGTCCAAGCTCTTCAGCTTCAAAAGCTAGTGCGATACCCAAAGAAACCTTAAAAATAGGGGCGTCTCATACAAACCCCAGGTCGGAACTGTTCAGTTCCCAAAAACCTGCGCGGTATCCGTAAGCCTCGATGACCAGCGAATCTCGATTAGTGCAGAACACGACAAGGGAAGAAGATAAGAGAGCCATACACATACCCAAAAGAGGTAAGTTTCGTCCTTTCAAAAGTTTACAGAATAGGCCTCTGCGGCAAAGCTACAAAAAAAAGGGAGAAATACAAATCAAGGGGCCTGCTTGGAAGAACCGGCCTCTTCGTCAGCGGAGGGCATCCGTCTTGCCCGAAAGCTCAAGAAGCGAACCCCTTCCACGCATGCGTCTCTTGTGCGGTGATGGCACTCCCGGACAGCAGCTTCAAAAGCTTCCTTGGCGTACTCAACGGATGCTAGATGCCGCACTCGCTCCTCGCCGACCCTAAGTCCGACCTTGTAACAAGTCGCGCCATATTGCTCCAAATAATCCTTGAAGTCTGACCCTGACTTGTACTTGGCCACCCCAAGGGCCTCTGCATCGGATAGAACTTTGGCGAGCACCTCTTTTTCTACCTGAGCAATGGCGAGGGCGAGCTCGGAAGCTTGGAGCACTATTCGGAAGTTCTTCACCTCATTTTGCAGCTCGGCTTCCCGGATCTGGTGCTGCGCCTGGAGTTCCTCGCAGAATGCGAACTCGGCATCCCACATCTACTGATGGTCCCGAGCTCGCAGGGCGAGCCTCTTCAGCACCCCATGTGACCGTTCGATGCCACCCATCAGTGCCTCCACGTCAACTGTGCCATCCTCGTCTGCAACATGATCCTCCTGGTGGACTTCTTCTGAACATTCGGGGGTGTCCTCCGAGCTCAACCCCTGACACCTCGCCAGCACTTCGAGGTGATAATTGTTGGGACAGAGGGGTAGACTCCTAGACGGACCCCCTTGGAGACTCTCCAAGGCCGCCTCCAGAGCTACCGCCGAAGGTTGCGTCGGAGACCTCGCCCTTAGAGACTGCATCAGAGGCACTCGGTCCTCCTCGGAACCGGCGTGGTTCTCAGGGGCAACATTCATCTACCCGACAGAAGGCCTCTCTCCGTTTATCGCATCGCTGACGCCCACGGAAGTTGCCACTTCTTGACCTTCTCCTGCAGCAAGTAACCCACGAGGTCCTCCCTCCTCGGTCACATCTACCTGCTCCGCCTCAAGCGGCACCACCTCTGTCGTCTGCGGCGAGCCCTCTGCAGCCGCATCAGTGGTGGGAGGAAGGACCAAGACCCCGGATGCTTCCTCTATGCACGTCGCCCCTACGGCCACCTCGGAGGGTGACCCTGTCATGCCCCGTCAATTTAGCAGCAGAATAAATCAGGGAGGCATGAACAACGTGTATGGTAACGTAAATTGCGCATACATTCACAAATATCAGAGCAACTAATGAACAATAATTTTAATAAAACTCATCATTTTATTGATAATTCATCTAAACTATTACAACCACTAATTCAGAGCCAAAATATAGGGCTCAATGACCTTATTACATTGGAAAAGAAATCTAAAGCAAATATCTAACTAGACTCAGGTACTAGGGACAATCCATCGCTATGACTCTAGGATGCTCATCACTCCAGTCCATTCCCATTGTTGTGTGTAAGGTCATCACTTGACTTACCTAAAAACACAATAACAAATAACGAAGGGTGAGCCATAATGCTCAGTAGGACTTAATATCTCGTGTAAACAAGCATACTTTAAGTGATTAATGTCTTGTAACGCAAGTTAACTAGAGAGAACGATCAAATATAGTCAAGAGAGTAATAGCGCAAGATAACAAGTGAACGTTAATACATTTCTCAAGAGTATTGAAAAATTAGGATGACAACATAATGAGATAGCGTGTAACAAGATAGTGTATAACAAGATAGCGTGTATCAAAATGACATGTAATATGATAGCTTGTATCAAGGTGGCGTGTAACGAGATAGCTTGTATATTAAGATAGCATGTAACGAGATTACATGTAAAGAGATAGCGTGTAAAGAGATAACATGTATGGTTGCACCACGGTGCACTAGTCAAGTACGACAATAGTCACTTTGGGACAGTAGCCGTTTCACGATAGTACAGTACGTCTAAACTCCTCAGACTAATAGTCAAACAATTAGATGTCTAGCCAAGTTAGTATAGTCAATCAGAACCGGTGCAATGCAGAACACCGTCAATAGCCCCTGCAGGTATTTTCGGGTGGCTCTCTGCCCCCAAGACTAGATTGGAGCCCCTCGGACACTCTCCCTGCCCTGCACAGTATGCATTCGAGTCAGTAGGGTCACCGGACCCATATTATGGCGCTAGACAGTCATGTATCGTACAAGTAATGGGAGCCACAACAGCTCAAGAGTCTCAAGAGAGTACTAGATGAATAGACGAGACAATAGAGTGAACGTGAACAGATAAGAGTACAAGGATAGTAGATGAAATAGGGGTATAATCGTAAAATAATGATAAACCACGATAGTAACGGTTGCACAGCACCAGGTCGGGTACCGACAGTCTGGTAGAAGTCATATCTGCCCCACTAGTCGTGCTGTGTACACGAGCCGAGTGATCCGGGGTGATCACAAGATAAGAGAGATCTCACTAAGGCCATTTGGATCGTACTGATCCCTAAGAGTGTAACGGGATTTAAAGGTACAACTAGCTCGTTGACTAAGGACGTGCGCCAAAGTCAAGAAGACTTAAGAAGGCCTTGACAAGGAGTCCCTGGTCCAGTCGAGAGTATTCCCGATGGAGAGGTGGTCCAAGTCAAGAGAAAGTGTGTAGAAAACGGGTCCGTCGTGCCTCGAGTGCTCGAAGGCAGAGGGATGCGATAACGGTGTACAAATCACGCGAATAAAATGAAGACATGTGTCATTTAAATAATAGAGAAATTAGGTAATTAGTTTCACTTAATTACTAGATACATTATTGAGTAATTTACTAAGGTTTAATGGCAACATGATGGTTAAGTGTGTGCAAGTGTATGAAATCAAAAGAGCATGATGGATTGTGCATAAAACTTTTAAATTAATTAGATTCATGCAATTTATTGCACATTAATATTTATTCAGATCAAATTATGAATAACAGTGTTTAATTAAGGCTAAACAATGGCTAATTAGCAAGTAGAGCAAGGGTATATAAGTAATTTCGAGTTCTGGCTGCTTTTCTGTTAACGCGACGGGGGTACCCGTCGTGACTCCAAGTCGCGACAAGGCGGCTAGGCGTGACAAGTGACCGGCCCCAGGCCCAGTTCAGGGGTGGAAACATGACGGCATAGGCCACCGCATTCTTAACGCGATGTGCCAGCGGGACGCGAGCCGGCTAATATCGCGGCGGGTTGCGTCGTCGCGATATCAGGAGAGTCCGGCCCTTTTTCCCTTTTTCCAGGGTTGATCAGATTTGACATAGGGCTCTTCTAAATTCAATATAAAATTTTATAATGACCCAAAAATCACGAATCTAGCTTCAAATGAAAGTAGACATATAGATCTATGAGCATGCATGATTAATTTGAGATTAGACAAGATTTAGGAATGCTTTGAACATGTTACATTCTGATGACCTAAATAGGTGCAGTCAGGGTTCAATGAATTAATTATAGATGAATACATGATGAAAAATCCCGAAACTATGGGCGTTTGAAAGCTAACAAGATGTAGTATTTATGAGAATTTTCTCATAATGTGGAATCAAGTATGCATAGAGTTCACAAGCAAACATGAAGGGTCAGGTGCATGGTTCTGACAGAGATTCAAAGAATTAATTATCCCTAATGGGAGATCGAAATAGAGCAAGACTAGGGCCGTTTGAAATCTAATAAGATGCAGTATATATAAGAATTTTATCATGGCATGAGAGAAAGTACATGTGGGGAATTAGAGAAAACATGAGATTTCGGTTCATGGTAACAGTAGGGTTTCACGAATTAAATTCGCCCAAATGGATGAGCAAAATACAACCAGACCAGAGGACTTTTGAAGAGGATCATGAAGTCTACCTAGGGTAATTTTTTTCATGATTTGAGCTTGAGAGATTGCCTACCTTTTTGCACTGTAAAGATCCTAGGGTTTGGGGATGACGAATTTCCAAGTTCTTCTTGCTCCAAATCTCCTTCTTCTCCTTGCTCCTCGTCCTTAGCCACCATTCCTTGTGCTCCAAAGCTCCATCAATGGAAATGGGGCTTGGTAGACATGAATTAGAGGTCTATTAGGTTGTGTAAGAGTCCTCCTTCCTTAAAACTCCTCTTTCCCATCAAACTCTTAATTTTCCACATTTATCACCCAATTTCTTGCCTTTATCTCCTATTTAGGGTTGGGAAAAGATCAATTTTCGTGGGGAATGGATTAGGGTAAGTTTAGGACTCTTTTTAGGATATTTATAACCCTTTTTAGTAATTATCTTATCTTTTTTTTTAATTTATTTATTAATTAACACCTAATTTCCACATTTATCTCCCCCTTTCTAACATTTATCACTTAATTGGTTTGGGGAGAGATCTAATTTCGTGGCTAATGTGTTAGGATGGGATTAGGACTCTTTTAGAGATATACATGTCATTTATTATTTATCTAATCCCTTTTTCTAATTATTTCTATATTTAATCCGAATTTCACTTAATTAACTCTCATCTCATGGTGGGCTCTTCATATTAGGGCTCAACAATCCATGTTAGGACCATTAATAAAGCCCATTACTAATTTGACTTAATGAGTATAGATTTAATTCTAATTATTCACCCTTTATCCTTATGTAAATCTATTATCACACTTATTCAAGTAATTTTATATTTTTATTTCAATTAAATATTATTCATACCAATATTTCTAACCTTCATCATTGGGCTCTTACTCTGGCCCAATAACTCGTGTGAGCTTAATTGTATAACCCATGTACTTATTTTACTTACTGGATTTTTAATTATCCTTTTATTAGAGAATTTATTCGTGGGCCAAGATTGTCCATTGGTCCAAATAACATAATGGGTTATCATCCCATATTATTTAAAGTCTAACCATATGTTTATTTTAATTTATAATCCACTTTGGCTCATAAAATAATGGGTTCTTCGACTTATTCCTTAATTACGATAATAAGTTGCGTAAATTCTTAAACTTGGTCTAAACAATTTTTTTGTGCCCAAATTTCATGATGGGTCATTAGAGAATATTATTTAAAGTATAATTATTATTTTTAAGGAATTTTCATATGGGTTTATACGCATGTGATAATAATGCGTACCTTTTAACTAGTTGAATTTATAAATTGATAAAATTTCAATTTATCCATAATTTTTAATTAATGAATTTTCCGGGGTACTACACTTGAGCGGTAGCAGCCTCGCCTTCCGACGCCTCTGCAATGGTGCTGGATGCTTCAGTCGCAACTCCCTCCGTTGTTCGGCCCACGACGGGGCCTTGGGGTGCGGACACCCCCACTGGCTCCTCTGAGCCTTCATCAGACTGGTTGCTTACCACGACCAATCCCAGCTCAGAGACGACGCCTGCAGTGGTCAGGGGTTTCGTCTCAATCGTCGTCTGCGGCCTTGGTCAGGGGCCTTATCTCGATCATCGTCTGCGGCCTTCCCTGCTCGGCCGCCTTCGTCACCTTCCTCCGCTTCCACATTTGAAGCTGGGGAACCTCTTCCTCCTCGGCCTCATCCTCGGCCTCATCTTCGGCCGTCTTCTCCGCAGCCTCCGACGCCACCTTGGCCCCAGACCACTTCTTACGGTGTATCTTCGATCTTTTTTCAGTAGCCTGGGGACCGGCCAGGTGGCGCTCCTCGGCTTCTGCTGCGGGGGCATGTTCGCCCATGTAAGTCACATAGGAGGTGACGGTGACCTGCTTGGCATAGTCCACCATGTCCTCTTGATCCTGACCAGTGGCCAATTCTTCGATGGATAAACAAGGAAAAGACGGTCAGAGGGCAGCCTCTTGATATGCCCCGAAGGTTACATCATAATCAAATACTTACTCCATGGTCGGCATGGCCATGCTTGACGAGTAGAAACTCCGTCAAGTAGTGCTCCACGTTTCGCACCAGTGCTGTGTTCAAGCTATCCGAGGCCTTCGCCTCGTCCTGGATCAGGAAGGAGTAGCGATCCTTTCGAGGCTCCTAAACTCGAGTGGGGAACCCCCACTCCGGCGCATCAGCTCGGCAGCCGATGAAGAGGATGCGGTGCGTCCATCCCTTGTTGTTGGAGTGTTTGCTCCCGAATAGGATCTGCATCCTGTTCGGGCGATGCTTAGTGTAGTAAACACTCAGCCCCGTCTGCAGGGAGGTTGTGAGGTTGAACTGTGCCCTGAACACGTCCGCAAAGCCCTGAACTCCCCAGATCTTGCAGACGATGCAAAAAATGCAGATCGACTTCCGCAAATTCGGGGTCATCTGGATGGGTGCGATCCCCCACATGTTCAGCAGTGCCCTCGCCACCTCCGGCAACGGCAGTCGAAATCCTGCCTCCAGGAGGTTGAGAGAGAGGGCGAAGTAGCCTGGCTTGTTGTAGTCTCATAGTGATCGTTGCTAAACACCCCGGCTTCAATCTTAAAATTAACCGAACTCGAGAGAAAATGCTAAACAATTACTTGGGAGTCCAGATCGATCCACAGAGATGATTTGACTGATTTAGATGTATCTAATGCTTTTGAAAATATAAATTCGAATTTTTTTGATCTTTTAAATAAATAAACAAGACTATGTTACGTAATCCTAGAACCTGTGGAATCGTTCGTCCAGAAACGAACCTTGAGTAAAAGAAACACAGAAACGATCCACAAGAACTGATTTAGAGATGAAAATAAAATTCGAATTTGAAATTTTAAAAAAAAAAAAGGATCTAAAAAAAAAAAAGAAAAAACTGGTGTTCGTCAAAAACTAAGCCTTAGAAAAAACATCATAGCTTTACCTACAGGACTCCAAATTGCACGAAACCAAAAGGAGAATTTAGACCATCAAGTTAAGAACAAGAAGAACCAATTTTGACTCGATTTGGACATCATTTGATACATCATATGACTGATGCATTGAACACTACGCAGATTCGGACCTGTGAAGATAGACTAACACAAACTACTCATTAACCTAATCAAATGAAAACGAAATTGAACCAAACCACTTCTGGATGAAAGTAGACTTGAGAAGGATGAGATTAGAAGAAAGAAACGAATTTTTTCATTAAATTTTAAACATGATACACTGACTGCAACTTGGTACAGTTCTGTGTACAAAAACAGATAAACTGAAACTAAGAAGAGACTAAGGAGAACTTCTCGTAGGAGTAGCGAGAGATGGTGCCACGTTGTCCTCGTGGTCCCTGGAAAGTGATGACGGCCCAGCAATGGTGGCGACTGTAGATGCTTCTTGAGGAGGGCGTGAGGCTCCCGTATCCGTGGTCGGTGCAGCAGGTTACAGCAGATCGCAGCAGATGCAACACCCAGCAAGAGGAAGATGATGAAGACCGGGAGAGGCAGATGGGTGCAAGGGTTAGAGAGGAGAAAAGAGATGGTG
This sequence comes from Colocasia esculenta, assembly GCA_014218235.1. Lineage (NCBI taxonomy): Eukaryota > Viridiplantae > Streptophyta > Magnoliopsida > Alismatales > Araceae > Colocasia > Colocasia esculenta. The sequence continues at coordinate 67,763,370 of CM024760.1, read as the reverse complement.
CTGGTGGAGGTTAGGAACTAGTCTAGGCAGAGAGAGAGAGAGAGAGAGAGAGAGATGTTGAGAGGAAGAAGAAGATGTGCTAGAGATGGAGGGAGGGGGGGGCGCTGCCTAGGAGGAGGAAGAGGAGAGGTGTGTGCGCAAGTGAGAGAGGGGGGGGAGATGTGTTCGGCCAAGAGAGAGGGGCCAAGAGATATGATCTCATCCCCTAGAGAAAAAATAGGGAGAGAGAGAGAGATGATGGCATGTGATTGAGAGATTTTAGGGATGATAGAGAGATTTTAGGAATGATAGAGAGAGATTTTGGGATCTCTCTTTATTCTATCTTAAATTTGAATTTTCTCTCTCTATTTTTGGATCCAAGATGGGGGGGGGTGGCTGGGAGAGAGAGGAAGGAGAGGTGGGGGCGCCCTAAGGTTTCCCTCTTATGATAGGGAATGTCCAAAATACCCCTTTGTTCAAAGTTCTTAACAAAAAAAATATTCTGTTAAAGCTGAGATTTGAACACTGGACCTCCTGGTACAAATGACATGACTTGTCCAACTGGGGTACGAGGCTCTCTTTGTCCTGCATACACAAAGAATAAGTTTTCAGTATCAATATGCAATGATATGCTCCTCTATGAAGTGTTTATGCACTAACATACAATGATCTAACAAATGTGATCATATTGAATTACTTCATGTTGTTTTAAGAAAATTGTGAGTGTAATGATGAAATTTTCCTATAAAAATATGCAAAAGTGCACAATTATCACACCCCCCAACTTACTCATTGCTAGTCCCTTAGCAATGTAGACAACTGAATAAATAGAACTAACAAGAGTTCACTTATCACATTTCATGGCAAGAAAGTAAAGGTGAAAATGATTAAACCCATAAGCATTTCGAGTTCCTGTGATGAGTATCAAAGGTGAGTATGTCAGCTTATGCCACTAGTCAGTTCCTCAAGATACACTCAAAATTTCACATCCCTTTGTGAAAGTTGTGCTTTTTAATCAATTAGACATCAATGAAGGGATACATGAGATTTTTACCTACCACTCATGAATGATATCAACTCTACACTCCTTAAATCCAATCCTCGAATTATAGGTAGCTTTCACTCTGCCTTAAATTTTTTTTTTTTTTTTTTGTGCATGCATTTTGCAAAGTTAGATACCCTTTCAACATTTGATGCGAACTTCCACATTTTGTGAGATGCTGAAGTCCAATCATTAAGTTGAGGGTATTTTTTGGCACTAATTTGTAGGCAGGTAGCTTTTTCCCCACGATTAGTCTTCAATAGGAGTGTAGATATCTATCATCACTTAAGTTTGAGGTAAAACTCTCATCATCCATATGAATGATACCTATTGATCATTAATGTGCTAATGTGTATAGTTCAATGAAATTTCAATGTATTTTGAGAAAAATGCTAAGAACATAACCACTAACTCACTCCTTTAACTCATCACTATCACAAGCATATACTTTGAGTAAAATCATTCCAAAAGGAGAACTTCTTTTCTTGCATGAAATATAATACATGAAGCACATTGTTAGGGGTGTTTTGACGGATTTTGAAATTGTAAAAATTTTATATTTTCCTTCCCCCCAACTCAAGTTACATTGTCCTCAATGACGAAGAAGATATACGATAAAATGTAGCCAACAGAAGTCAAGGAAGGAGGGATACAACCTGACATTCATATGAGGGCGAGTTGCTCAGTGGATACTTCCAAGGATAATGGAGCTTCATACACCTAAGACACAAAAGAAAAATTAAATCAATAGAAATCAATTTTCCTAAAAATATTGGGTTGCCTCCCAATAAGCGCTAAGTTTAATGTCTTCAGCCAGACACATTGAAGCTTAATGTGGATCCTTCAATCTTATCTTGTCAATGATTCCTTCTTCTGAAACTCCTTCAATGTAAGGTTTAAGACGCTGGCCATTCACTTTAAAAATGTTTCCAGTTTTAGTGTCTAGGACATCAACTGCACCGTGGGGAGACACTTTTTGCACAATGAAAGGGCCCTCCCATTTGGATTTAAGTTTCCCTGGAAATAGCTTCATTTTGAATTGAATAGCCAAACTTTTTGATTGGGTTCAAATGTTTTCCTAAAGATGTGTTTATCATGAAAGGCTTTCATTTTTTCCTTGTATATTCTAGCATTCTCATAAGAGTCATTCCTCAGCTCATCCAATTCATTCAATTGTAAAGCCCGATATTCTCCAGCTTGGGCCAAATCCAAATTAAGTTGTTTCACAGCCCAATATGCTTTGTGCTCCAACTCCACCGGGAGGTGACATGCTTTCCCATAGATCAACCTAAATGGTGACATCCCAATGGGGGTCTTGTAGGCTGTCCTATAGGCCCATAGAGCATCATCCAATCTCTCAAACCAATCCTTTCTATCAGGCCTCACAGTCTTTTGCATAATGTTCTTGATCTCTCTGTTAGAAACCTCCACTTGACCATTGGTTTGGGGGTGGTAAGGTGTGGCAACCTTATGGGTGACCCCATATCTTCTGAGTAAAGCTCTAAATTGGAAGTTGGTGAAGTGACTACCCCCATCACTAATTATAGTCCTAGGGGCTCCAAATCTACAAAAGATATTCTTTTTGACAAATTCATCACCACCTTGTGATCATTGGTCCTAGTTGCCACTGCCTCAATCCATTTAGAAACATAGTCAACTGCCACAAGAATGTACTCATGGCCATGTGATGGTGGAAAGGGTCCCATGAAATCAACTCCCCATACATCAAATATTTCAACTACAAGGATGGGGTTTAGAGGCATCATGTCTCTCCTTGAAATGTTGCCCATGGCTTGGCATTTGGGACATGATTTACTGAATGTGTGGGCATCCCTGAAGAGAGTGGGCCAATAAAACCCACTTTGTAACACCTTGGTGGCAGTTTTCTTCCCAGAAAAATGTCCCCCACATGCAAGAGTATGGCAAAAATTAAGAATACTTTGGTGTTCATATTCAGGGACACATCTCCTAATGACATTGTCAGCACAAATTCGGAACAATTCTGGATCCTCCCAAAGGTAATATTTTATCTGGGAATAGAATCTATCTTTCTCTTGTTTTGACCATCCATCAGGAATTAATTCAACTGCCAGATAATTAACAATGTGTGCATACCAAGGAGGCTTTATTTGTGAAATGGCTAGGAGTTGTTCATCAGGGAAGGATGCTTGAATGGGCTCACTTTCTTGCACTAAGATCCTTGATAGATGGTCTGCTACAACATTCTCGGAGCCCTTCTTGTCCCGAATCTCAATATCAAATTCTTGTAAGAGCAAGATCCACCTAATCAAGCGAGGCTTGGCATCTTTTTTTGCTAGAAGGTATTTTAAAGCTGAATGGTCAGAGAAGATGACAACTTTAGATCCAAGCAAGTATGATCTGAATTTCTCTAAGGCAAAGACTACAGCCAATAGTTCCTTTTCAGTTGTGGTATAATTCTTTTGAGCTTCAGTCAAAGTTTTGCTTGCATAGTAAATCACAACTGGGCATTTATTCTCTTTGTCCCAACACTGCCCCCATAGCGTAGTCAGAAGCATCACACATGATCTCAAAAGATAGTGTCCAATCTGGGGGTTGAAGGATTGGAGATTTAGTCACAGCGTCCTTTAGAAAATCATAGGCCTGAAGACAAGAGTCATCAAAGTTGAAAGGAATGTCCTTGGACAATAAATTACACAAAGGTTGGGAGATCTTGGAAAAATCCTTAATGAATCTGCGGTAGAAACCTACATGGCCCAAGAAGGATCGAATTTGTTTGACTGATGTTGGAGGTGGTAGATTAATAATCAGCTCAATTTTTGCTTTGTCCACTTCAATTCCTCTCTCCGAAACAATGTGTCCCAAAACAATACCCTCTTTCACCATGAAATGGCTCTTTTCCCAACTTAACACAAGGTTAGTCTCCATGCACCTTTCAAGGACTCTCTCTAAATTTTTCAAACAAATTTCAAATGAGTCCCCAAAGAGAGAAATCATCCATGAAAATTTCCAAAAAATCTCCTACCATGTCAGAAAATATGGCCATCATGCACCTTTGAAAAGTGGCTGGTGCATTACATAATCCAAATGGCATTCTTCTGAAGGCAAAGGTTCCATAAGGACATGTGAAAGTGGTCTTTTCTTGATCTTCAGGGTAAATGGCCACTTGGTTATATCCAGAGTATCCATCCAGGAAGCAGAAGTACCTTTGTCCAGCCAGTCTCTCCAATATTTGGTCAATGAAAGGTAAAGGGAAATGATCTTTCTTGGTGACTGCATTCAATTTCCTATAGTCAATACACACCCTCCAATCGTGGTTAATCGAGTGGGCAACAACTCACCTTGATCATTTTGAACTACAGTGAGTCCAGACTTCTTGGGAACAACTTGTGTAGGGCTCACCCAATTGCTGTCAGAGATAGGATAAGTAATTCCAGCTTCTAACCACTTTACCACTTCTTCACCACTTCTCTCATGCTGGGATTTAGTCTTCTTTGCATCTCCCTAACAGGTTTGACATTCTCCTCAATATAAATGTGATGCATGCAAATTGAGGGACTGATGCCTTTGAGGTCAGCCACACTCCACCCAATAGCAGCTTTATAGGCCTTAAGAACTTCCAGAAGTTGGGCCTCTTGTGTGGGAGATAGGTTGGTGGCTATGATTACGGGCAAGGTTTCATTGGGCCCCAAAAATGCATACTTCAAAGAAGTAGGCAAAGGCTTTAAGTCAAGTTGAGGAGGGGTCTGGATGGAAGGGAGTGCAGTCTCAGAGCTGAGTTCTGGTAAAGCTTCAAACCTACTGGGCCATAATGGATTAGCTTGAGAGTCAATCATGTGAACATTTACAATGGATTCATTGCCATCAAGCTGAATTGAATCAGAAGGTTCAACTAAGGTTAGGGGGACACTGATTTCAGGTGGATCTTCCACAACATCAATTGTATAACAATCTTCTTCTCCCCCATGTATTTTGAAGCCTTGAAAACATTAAGGGTAATCTTCTGATCTCCAAAAGAGATGTCCATAAGTCCAGACTTGCAATTGATATTGGCATTGGCTGTGGCCAGAAATGGTCGGCCCAATATGATTGGGCTTTGGGCCAAGTTTTGTGTAGGTTCCATGTCAAGGATTAAAAAGTCAACAGGAAAGTAACAAGTGTCTATCTTGACAAGGACATCCTCCACCAATCCCTTAGGTGTTCTAACAGATCGATCAGCTAATTGGAGGATCACTGAGGTTGATTTAAGTTCCCCTATCCCAAACTTTTCATAAACTGATGTTGGCAACAGATTCACACTAGCCCCCAGATCTAATAAGGCCTTTTCAAACGTGATTCCCCCAATGACACAAGATATGAGTGGGGCACCAGGATCTTTCATTTTCTGAGGAAGTTGGTTCAATAAGACAGCACTCACATCTTCCGATAGTAAAATCCTTTTGGTGTGCATCCGAGGTTCCCTCTTCTGGGTACACATATCCTTTAGAAATTTGGCATATGTAGGGACATGATGAATTGCATCTAGAAGAGGTATGTTGATATGGACTTGCTTGAACAACTTTATTAGCTCCTCATTTTGGGCTTGGATTTGTTGTTTCTTCCTTCTTTCTTTTCCAGCTTCTAAGGCGGTGGGGAAAGGGATATTGGGCTTGTAAGGCTCAGGCAATTCATCTACTTTTCCCTTACCTTTCTTTCTTGATTTCCTCACATTCCACATGCAAGGGTTCATTTAAAATTTCTTCTATGGCATCATGGGCTTGGCTTGGTGAGGCTTGATTGGATTGTGAGGCCTTATAAGGATCTTCAAGAATCTTTCCACTTCTTAAGGCTGAGATTGCCTTAGCATTTTCCACTTGTGGGCCTTTGGGTGCAACTGGGCCTAGTTGGTGTTGTGGTATTGGAAGAAGAGGTTGTTGAAAGCCCGGAGGGTAGTTTCGTGGGTTTGCAATCGGCTGACTAGGTAATGGACCTACCTCCCTCCTCATAGTGGTGTCGGCCATTTGGCCAACTTGGGCCTCCAATTTTGCAATGGATTGCTGTTGTGTTATGAGGAGTTGTTGCTGGTTGATGAGGAGTTGTTGCAACAAGTTGAATTTTTCATCATTTTGATTGGATGGATGAGGAGGTGAAAGTTGATATGAGGGCTGAGGATGGATGGGTTGAGCATTGTTGGGCTGAAAATGAGGGAATTGGGTCTGGGTAGGTTGACCCTTATTGAAGGCTTGGTTTTGAAAATGATTTTGTTGTTGGGCCCTACCTTGAAAGTTTTGAGTTGGTGGATTTAGAGCTTGGGTCTGTTGGGGTTTCCATGAGAAATTGGGATGATTTCTCCAGCCCGGGTTGTAGGTGTTGGAATATGGATCATAATGGGCCTAGAATATCCTTGGGCTGCTTGGACTTGCTCTTGGATGAAGGGTGGAAGTTGGGCTGTAGTAGGACACTCACTGACATGGTGAGTTGGGCTTGCACAAAGACTACATACCTCTTGAAGAGATGGAGAAGGGTCCAGGTAGGGTCTTGATGGTGAATGAGTGGTAGGTGCTTGGTTGTTCAGAGCTAGAACTTGGTCTAACTTCTGAGCCATAAGATCCATTTTGCTCATTTGTTGGGCCAAGAGGTCCACCTTATCCAATTTGTGGGCTATTGCATTCATATCCATCCTGGGGTCAAGTTCACCCCGATTTCTAACTTCATATAACCCAGCTCGTTTTGATGGTCCTGCTGATCTCTCATAGGATGAAAGTGAGGAATGATTTATTGAATTTTCACTTAGCATTTCAAACAAATTATAAGCTTCGTCCTCACTTTTACTCATGAATGCTCCTCCACAAGATGCATCTACCATCTGTCTATATTGTTCCTCCAATCCCTCGTAAAATGCTTGCACAATTTGCCACTTAGACAATCCGTGATGTGGGCATTTCCTAAGGAGCTCTTTTAATCTCTCCCAAGACTCATGGATCTGTTCCCCAGGTAATTGTGAAAACCCAGTTATGGCCCGCCTCATTGTGTTGGTTCTCCCTATAGGATAGAATTTCTTCAAAAATTCTTGTTGCATCTCTGCCCAAGTCCTAATGGGCTTCCCGATTGTGCCAAGCCAATATTTGGCTTTGTCCTTAAGAGAGAAAGGGAATAGGGTTAGGCGGAGGGCATCTTGAGTGAAATCTTGGATTTTCACAGTTGAACAAATTTCAAAGAACTCATCCAAATGTTTATATGGATCTTCATTCGTATTCCCATAGAAAGAAGGGAGCATTTGAATGGTGCTGGGCTTGATTTCATAATGGGCTGCAGGGATTGGGTAGTTGGATGCATGTAGAAGGCTTGTATCCCGAAGGAATAAAATACTCCTTCATCTGCTTGGGCTGCTCATCATGATTTTCAGCCATGGGTTGTTGTTGGGCCTGGTTGTAGGCTTGATTATGGAGCACTCTCTCAATCTCAGGAATTGGCTCAATCAAGTCAGGCAATAGGGCTCTCCTACCACGCATGAGCTAAGTAGTTCCCTCTTTTTTATTTTATAATTTATATTTTTTTATTTTGAATTTTATTTTTTTTTTAATTTTCAACACAAGTTGTCAACAAGATTAGCCTATGAAACTTAAAGCTATCCTAGACCTAAAAGTTGGCTTTCTCACAAAGTGCCCTAAGCCCAACTTAGATCCACTTACAGATATGTCCACTGGCCAGGTAAGAGGTGGGGTTGTGGGAGGCTCCCCCTGCTCTCGCAGGGACCTAATTAAAGAACCACAAAGCCCACTTAGGCATTTGCCTATTAACCTCTAGCCTTAGACACCAGTTTCTAGAATCTGTTAATGGGCCTAAATGAGCCTAAGCCACAGTGTGAACCCTAGGGCCAATGTCTACTTGTTTTTATTGGGCTTGGGTTATGTGAGTGCAAGAGGGTTGTTTTTGGGCAAAGGAAGGGTGATGAAATCCCCACCTTATCTTGTTAATGGGCTTGCCCTTAAGATGTTTTTCAGATGAAGTGCACAACCAATGTACAAACAAGTAATTCTTTTGCCAAAATAAAATATGCATGATCATGATCTTGGCAAAATTAGAAAAACGTACCTCATTCCCCGCGCTCTTCAACAAAATAAAGTGACTCAAATAAAAATGAAAAACTAATTATATGATGCATGACCTAAACATGAGAGTGTGGTTTCTAATCTTGGAATGAAGTTTTTTTTTGTTTTATATATATATACATAGTTTGCAGTTTTCTGATTTTTTTTATTTTCTTTTAATTAATGAACCTAACTAGCCACAAATTCAAAAAACAATTCCTAAATATGAATCCTTAATTTGAAAACGCAAAGGAAGGAAGGGGCACTTACCTCTGGAGCAAACTTTCCTATTTTGTTATGAGGATTTCGAAATTTACCAAATTTTTTTCTCCAGGATTCAGATTTTCAGTATTTTCTGCACCCTTTTCTTGTTAGAATTTTCTTTTGGTTTATTCCTGTAAAAAAAAAATCACAAAAAATGTTAGAACTCATCTACACAAAGAGAGCAATAGAATGTCATAAAAATTAGCCAAAAACATCCCCGGCAACGGCGCCAAAAATTGATAGTCTCATAGTGATCGTTGCTAAACACCACGGGCTTCAATCTTAAAATTAACCGAACTCGAGAGAAAATGCTAAACAATTACTTGGGAGTCCGGATCGATCCACAGAGATGATTTGACTGATTTAGATGTCATCTAATGCTTTTGAAAATATAAATTCGAATTTTTTTGATCTTTTAAATAAATAAACAAGACTATGTTACGTAATCCTAGAACCTGTGGAATCTGTTCGTCCAGAAAACTAAGCCTTAGATAAAAACATCATAGCTTTACCTACAGGACTCCAAATTGCACGAAACCAAAAGGAGAATTTAGACCATCAAGTTAAGAACAAGAAGAACCAATTTTGACTCGATTTGGACATCATTTGATACATCATATGACTGATGCATTGAACACTACGCAGATTCGGACCTGTGAAGATAGACTAACACAAACTACTCATTAACCTAATCAAATGAAAACGAAATTGAACCAAACCACTTCTGGATGAAAGTAGACTTGAGAAGGATGAGATTAGAAGAAAGAAACGAATTTTTTCATTAAATTTTAAACATGATACACTGACTGCAACTTGGTACAGTTCTGTGTACAAAAACAGATAAACTGAAACTAAGAAGAGACTAAGGAGAACTTCTCGTAGGAGTAGCGAGAGATGGTGCCACGTTGTCCTCGTGGTCCCTGGAAAGTGATGACGGCCCAGCAATGGTGGCGACTGTAGATGCTTCTTGAGGAGGGCGTGAGGCTCCCGTATCCGTGGTCGGTGCAGCAGGTTACAGCAGATCGCAGCAGATGCAACACCCAGCAAGAGGAAGATGATGAAGACCGGGAGAGGGATGGGTGCAAGGGTTAGAGAGGAGAAAAGAGATGGTGCTGGTGGAGGTTAGGAACTAGTCTAGGCAGAGAGAGAGAGAGAGAGAGGAGATGTTGAGAGGAGGAAGAAGAAGTGTGCTAGAGATGGAGGGAGGGGGGGGCGCTGCCTAGGAGGAGGAAGAGGAGAGGTGTGTGCGCAAGTGAGAGAGGGGGGGAGAGATGTGTTCGGCCAAGAGAGAGGGGCCAAGAGATATGATCTCATCCCCTAGAGAAAAATAGGGAGAGAGAGAGAGATGATGGCATGTGATTGAGAGATTTTAGGGATGATAGAGAGATTTTAGGAATGATAGAGAGAGATTTTGGGATCTCTCTTTATTCTATCTTAAATTTGAATTTTCTCTCTCTATTTTTGGATCCAAGATGGGGGGGGGGGGGGGCGGCTGGGAGAGAGAGGAAGGAGAGGTGGGGGCGCCCTAAGGTTTCCCTCTTATGATAGGGAATGTCCAAAATACCCCTTTGTTCAAAGTTCTTAACAAAAAAAATATTCTGTTAAAGCTGAGATTTGAACACTGGACCTCCTGGTACAAATGACATGACTTGTCCAACTGGGGTACGAGGCTCTCTTTGTCCTGCATACACAAAGAATAAGTTTTCAGTATCAATATGCAATGATATGCTCCTCTATGAAGTGTTTATGCACTAACATACAATGATCTAACAAATGTGATCATATTGAATTACTTCATGTTGTTTTAAGAAAATTGTGAGTGTAATGATGAAATTTTCCTATAAAAATATGCAAAAGTGCACAATTATCACTTGTTCACTAGGTAGGACTCCTCTTCTTTGGCGAGGAGAATGTCATAATCTTCGCCGATCTTGTAACGCTCCCGGAGGCCCTCGAAGAAGCGATATTTCTACCCCTGGTATGCTCCTGGCAACGCCCTGCTCGCTCTGGCAACGGAAACACCCTTCCCCTTCTGCGACATCGCTGACAGAGGAAGAGGCGAAGAGGAAGAGGAAGACGAAGATGGCAAAGAAGGGAAGTAGCGGAGGAATAGGAAGAGCACGACGGGTGCAAGTGGCGAAGGTTCAGGCTAAAGATGGAAGGCATAAGCCATCGCCTTCTCCCCTCCTCATCCTTATAAGGAAAGAAGAGCGTGAAATCCAAAAATAAAAAATGGCGGTTTTCCCTCGAACGGGCCGTTCAAATACGTTGATCAGCGTTCTCATGGCGACACGTCCTCCCTGCCATGATGACAGTCTCGTCCCCGAGGAGGGTGTCTAAACAGCATCGCGCTAGAGCCGTTCTCACCATCACGGTCGGTATCGCATTTAATGCAAGTGACAACTGAGCAGACCTCCGCTCTCAAGTGCCACGGTACCCAAGCCAGCTTGAGAGTGTGGGGGGAAAGTGTGGAGGCCATTTCTAGCCTCCTAGGCCTGCAGGGCCCATCATGACCCATCACGGTTCATCATCACCTAGTAGGCTGGTGTGGCCTTTAGGCAGCATGCCACGTGTCCTCGGGTCCAGACCAATGCTTTCGAGCACGTTTCGGCCACCAAGACGCCTAAGGGCGTCAAGGGTTGTCCCCAGAACACCCCGCAACCTACTCGAGCAAGGCATGACTTATCGGGCAGGCCCTACTTGGACCATTGAAGCAACCTGTCACTGAGCACGGATATGCTTCCGAGCACCGCACAACCTAGCTGGGAATCGAGTAGGGGCCCTATTCGGTATCCTCCAGCCAGAAGCCCTCAAACCGACTATTCGCCTCCCAAACAGTCAATGAGGCGGTGCGACAACGCGTCCCATAATGCAGCATTAACCGCAAAAAATCCCAACAGGTGTCTTAACAGACAACTACACGCCTGGGAACCTGAACTGGATCTATCCGGACTCTTCATCTCCCTCGCTTACAAAAAGCACAGGTAATCCCCATGCAAAGGTACACACGACACAATGCAACATACCCCTTGAACACATACACTTGCCCACACGTGAGGCACACACACGAGCAGATCTTCTTCTTCAAGCCTCTCTACAGTCTAATCTGACTTTGACATCGGAGGGTTCCCCCCGGTTCTTCAACCGGGCTTCCCTGATCCTCTCCTGGTTTTATAGGTCATTGTTCGCATCGGCGACCGTCTTCCTACTCTCTTCTCAGTGGAGGCCCATTTGGCCCAGGCCCAAACAGAGAAACACCACCACATTAATTAATTCTAATTATATATTTAGACATCACCCTCAATACGGACTGCCAAAAGAAGAAAAACTACGGTGGATAATAGGGACAATGATGTTGATTGTATTTTACTTGATATTTTTGTAGAGTAAAAAGTCAACAATGCTAGTTTGTGCTTGGGAAAATTCAATGACGTTACTAAAATGCAATACACATTATCAAATCTCAAAAACCGCTACAAGAATATAGAGAGATTGTACGCTCTTTCTCTTAACTTAAAAAACCACTCTAGATGATAATGAGATGATGAGAAAAATATGTCAACAGTAACATTATTTATAACAAACAAAGAGTATAATGGTAAAAAAATATATATATATCTTTATACTAACACCGTTTGTATCAAATGAAGGATGTAGTTATCTTCAAGAATCTATCCTTCAAAATATCAAACAACAAGTGGATTAAAGATGTGGATAATGTATCTCCAGATTAATTTACTTTCATCTTAATTTTTCCTATCCCCATATCAAACGAAACCTTACGAGAGATTTGGTGTCATGATACATTGGGGATATGATCCCTAAACTCTGTTTGGTATGTTCATTTTACATAAGAGAGGTAAAGAAGAATGAGAATAGCCAGAAAAAATGAGTATACAATGAGATTAACTTATTCCATAGGAACCCTCGAATAAATTAATCTCATTTTTTTTATCCCCATCTTAACCTTGTCGCGACGGATTACGCATTAGCTCTATCCTAAGAACGTGAGCACCTACTCGAAGATAGTGATTGCTACCAGTGAAGTCGTTGAACTGGTAAACTACACTTGCGTGCTCAAAATACATCTTCTTAATACCCCGACAGTAATGTCAAAAGGTTGAGATGTACGCTGATTCTGAACATGAACCGGATCGTAAGAGAATTAAGGTTCGGTAACCAAGCTGGTTTTGGTTTCTCTCTCTATAAATGTTCCAAGACAAAGCGATCTTGTGATTAAATTTAATCTTCTGTGATTACATTAGAGCAATGAATTCACTTTGGTTAGGTCTTTTCATTCTTCTTCTTCTTCTTTGATCGGTTCTAATTTCCAGTTAAATGTATTATTTATAATTGATACTTTCAACATGATGCCGTACTCTTATATATCTCATGCATATATCAATCTCTGCATGTTTTCGCTTTGGTGAAATAATATGTTCGTTTGATCATGTCAATTTCTTCATTTAGAATTCAAACCCAGAGCGTGTTCCCAAAAATTATTTCGAATATACTTGTCCTGGTATTCGTCACTTGGTCGGAAAATGGCTCGCGAAAATACAGGAAGAACTCGTGCATAATTTGAGGAATTGCTGACAAGAATACCAGGTAATTAAATTAAGTACTATGCATAATATCCATCTACTTATAGTACAATTCCAGTGTAGTTGTGACGAGACACATGGATAAATTATATATATATATATACATGATATGGGCTGGGAAGACTTTTGGATGGTTGCACGCAATACAACTTAATTGTCCCTATCAAACTTGTCGGTCTAGCTATGTAAAGATTCTTAGTCAGCGGGAACGCCTTTTCAATCTTCTATATTATTCACAGGTGCGAAACCACGCTAACGAGTCTATACGTAACTTTCTCTCTTCAACCAATTCATCCCAAACCAAATTAATTACGCACCGCACTGATGGCTGCTCCTCCGTCCCTCCTCATCTCTGCCCTGCTACCACTTCTTCTGTGGAGCTACAACGGCCACGTTCTGGGAGATGACCACGGCAGTGTCCTAGTCGTCAGTGTGGAGAGCTTGATGCCGGCCGCCGTTTGCTCCACTCCAAAGGTTAGTAATTAACATCAACGGTCCCAATTCTTGCTCTCTCGCACCTTTGCCGGTGCACTCCATTCCGGTGCTCGCTCTCCTGCAAGCTAGTCAGCGAGGATTGCTCCCGAAATTAAAAGATGCGCGATTGGTTCTTTGTTCTTCGCCAACATAGACCGATTCAAAAAATCTATTTAGTGAGATCATTAATAGTGTATTTACAGACTTATGTTTTAATTCAGTGGAATTATTAACAGTGAAATTTATTTATTTTTAATAAAATTGTTACAATCTAATAAAATCACCTGACCCCCGTTAATCATACTCTAAATCCGTCCATGGTCACCAGCCGATTAGAAAGAGGTCCGCTTCTAGCCGGAGGAGGGGTGATCATATATGCTCGCGCGCAGCACTTATGTTTGAGTTGCGGTTTTCGGAAACCGAAATGTCTAATTTTAAAATATAAGTAATTATTTATTAAATAATTTCTTAAAATATGCTTTTGTAAATACAGCAGGATATGCGACACGGTGAGGAATGTTCTTGTGTTATTTGATTTAACTAATACGATGCAACGTGAGAAAGTGTCCGCAACAATTAACAACTCGACCAATACTTATTTTTGGCATTTATTACTTGTTGAAGTATGCATTATTCTAATTTAAAAAACCTGGCACATGCAGGAGTTGAAAGTTCAAAATATTAGTATTCTAATAATAGCCAATTTCACTTCCAATCAGTTAATCCATTAACCGACACCAACTTAGTGGGTGTGCAATCAACGAATCCTACCGTCGTGCTCATCAATAGCCGGTATATATACTACCATCAATCTCAGTATTGGGAAGGATCAACATCTCGCGGGTCCTTAGGTAGTCCATAGATGGTTGTCTTGAAATTGGTGTGTGAAAAGATTAGAGAGAGAAATTGGAAGAGACGAAAGTGCTGCGTTGCTCTTAGCGAGCAGTCTTGGTGTATATATATAGAAGAGCATTACAATGTTACAAGGAGTCCACCTACAGTGGAACTTAAGATAGACATACAACAACATAATGGGACTCATCCTATTGTCCCATGCAAGGACTCTTACGTACAACTGTGTGGATAGGTTTAACAGGAGTAGCATCACTCTCCTTTTCCACTTGAGTTGGAACTCATCCGTCTTTGCATGGCGGCACATGTTGTGCCTTATCTCGCCCCCTCAAGCCAACGTCCTCAAGGACGTAGAGCTTGTCACCTAACCATGTGAACCGAGGCCTGGGAAGTGCATTCGTTAGAATATTTGCGAGTTGATCTTTCATAGAAACAAAGGACACGGTGAGATATTTCTGTGCCACTTGCTCTCTGACAAAATGGAAATCAATCTCGATGTGTTTGGTTCTTGCATGAAACACTGGATTTGCTGCAAGATACGTGGCACCTATATTATCACACCATATATAGTATAGGTGGTGAGGAGATGGAGAGATGTAACTCAACCAAAAGAAAATGTAACCAGATCGGTTTTACCGTGGCGTTAGCAATGGCCTTGTACTCTGCTTCAGTGCTAGACCGAGCAATGGTAGGCTGCTTCTTGGAGCTCCAGGAAATCAGATTTGCACCAAGGAAGATCAGATACCCACTCGTCGAACACCGATCGCTTCTCGTAGGCATGCAACCCTCCTCCGTGCTCCAATTCCCCCAAAGATGCCATCCACGAGCCAAGCACGACCTCCTTCACGAGCCGAGGGAGAGAGGATCACCAAGGTAGATGCCACAGAGAAGAGGAAGAGGAAATGAGAAGGAGAAGTGCAAACCAAATACACATACACAACCCTCACAAGCTCAATCCATGCACTTACCACACAAGCCACAACCTCTCTTCCCAATTAAACCCTCCACGGAGGCAGCAGAGTCGCCGGAAGGGAGGAAGACACAGCAACAGGATGAAATGGGGTTGCTCTCGGAACTGAGCAACTTAAGCCTCGACCTTAAGAACGCGACGGGGCTGGCCATCGCATTAGCCTCACTAACACGACAGTCACCTGCGATGCGATCTGGAATGGTCAGTCAGGCCTGCCAGTCAACCCACCAATCATCGTTCTTGCAAAACTGACAGTAAGAACGTGATAGGCAAACATGTCGCATTCATGCATGCACTACGACACGTGGCGCAACTGTCCTGATAGCAACACGACAAAACTACAAGCTACTGTCAGGGCTACGTCGCGACAGGGGCGGTCTACCCGTCCTTATTTAGAACGTGATGATCACCTCCGTCACCTTCAAAAGGCGACAGCCTGTGGTGCCACGACTTCAGACGAGAGCATCTAACCTGAGAGAGGCAGAAGGATGTTACAATCTAAGCAATAAAATAAATAATTTCATCCTCGAAATTAAGGGCAAAATTGGGGGGATGAAGGCAACTAACATACCTGTCACTCGAACAAGTAAGGAAAGTGCTCCCGCATCTCGTCCTCGCGCTCCCAAGTGGCCTCGCCACCGACGCGGTTCTCCCAAACCACCTTGACGAGCGGGATCTGCCTTCTGCGCAGCTGCTGCACTCTACGGTCCACCACGCTAACTGGGTACTCTAGCACGAACAGATCTGGAGCGATCTCTAGCTGTGAGTAGTCTAGCACGTGCGACAGATCTGGCATGTACTTCCTCAACTGTGAGATGTGAAAGAGGTTGTGAACACCTACCAACTCGGACGGAAGAGCCAACCTGTAAGTGATCTCGCCAACCCGCTCCAGGATGGGAAAGGGGCCAACAAACCTCAGGCTGAGCTTGCCCCTCTTCCTAAAGCTAAGAATGCCCTTGGTGGGCAAGATCCAAAGGAACACACTGTCGCCGACCTCGAACTGAAGTGGCCTCTTACAAATGTCAGTGTAGCTCTTCTGCTTGCTCTGTGCTATCTTCAACCTCTGTCTGATCAGCCTCACAGTGTCTGCACACTGCTGCACCAACTCTAGACCTAGCAACTACCTCACACCAACCTCGTGCCAATGCAACGGTGTCCTGCACGGTCGACCATACAAAGCCTCGTAGGGCGCCATCCCGATGCTGGAGTGAAAGCTATTATTATATGTAAATTCCACCATGGGAAGGTGCGACTCCCAAGTGCCACCCCAGTCTTGGTAACATGCTCTCAACATGTCCTCGAGGGTCTGTATGGTCCTCTCTGACTGTCTGTCGGAGGTAGGCGGAACTCAGCCTCAACTCAGTGCCAAGTGCCCTCTGAAAACTGCGCCAGAAACGAGAGGTAAACCTAGGATCTGTATCTGAGATGATAGAAACCGGGGTCCCGTGCAAAGGTACCACTATGTCCAAAAACAGCCGAGCAAGTCTATCCACTGACCACGCTGCTCTGACTGGTAGGAAACGAGCTGTCTTCGTCAGTCGGTCGACGATCACCCAAACACTGTCGTGCCCCTGAGAAGTGTGAGGTAAGCTAGAAACAAAGTCCATGGTGATGTGCTCCCACTTCCACACAGGAATGGGTAGCGACTGCAACTCACCACCAGGATGCTGGTGCTCTGCATTCACCTGCTGACAGGTAAGGCAGTGTGAAATGAAATCAGTAATATCTCTCTTCATCCCAGGCCACCAAAAGAGTCCCCTCAAGTCGTGGTACATCTTGGTGGAACCAGGATGAATATAGTGCTTCGGCCTATGTGCCTCAGCCAGCAGCTCCTGCCTGACGTCCTCTGGAATGTAGAGTCTGCTCCTGAACCTGACCTCGCTGTCCTCGTCCAGCTCGACCTCTGGCAACTGCAACACATCTGCCAAGTTTGTGTCTACACTCTGCGCCTCGATCACCCGCTGATATATCACTGGTCGAACTTTCATGCTAGTCAGCACTGCTCTCTCCCTGAGTCTCGATGGCGAAAACACCCCTCGAGTGGCATCCTCTAGGAGTCTCTAGTGTCTTAACCAACAAAGAACTCAAGTGGGCTCTCCTACTCAAAGTGTCTGCTACGACATTAGTCTATCCCAAGTGATAGGAAAGAGTAAAGTTGTAGTCCTTCAAGTATTCCACCCACCTGCGCTGCCTGAGATTCAGATCTCTCTACGTGAAGACATACTGTAAGCTCCGGTGGTCCGTGAACACCTCAACCACCTCTCCGTACAAGTAGTGCCTCCACAACCTTAGGGTGAACACAACCACTGCAAACTCCAAGTCGTGCATCAGGTAGTGCTGCTCATACTTCTTCTGTTGACGAGAAGCATAAGCAACTACCTGCTTGTGCTGCATTAGCACAGCACCCAGACCAGTCCCTGAAGCGTCAGTGTAGACAACAAAGCCGCCGCTGCCAGAAGGTACAACAAGGGTCGGAGCTGAAGTCAGCTGGCTCTTCAGCTCCTGGAAACTCTGCTCGGACTCTGTTATCCACACAAACCTGGTCTCTCTCCTGGTCAACCTGGTCAAAGGCTTAGCAACTCTGGCGAAGTCCTGCACAAACCTCCTGTAGTAGCCTACCAGCCCCAGAAAATTGTGAACCTCAGCAACTATAGTGGGCTGGACACACGAAACTATGGCTTCAACCTTGGCGGGATCCACCGCCACACCTGCACCAGAAACCACGTGACCAAGAAAGTGCACCTCCTTTAGCCAAAATTTAGATTTTCTAAATTTGGCATAAAGTTAGTGACTCCTCAACGCTTGCAACACAAGTCTCAAGTGAACCTCGTGCTCCTCTGTCATCACTGAGTATGCCAAGATGTCGTCGACAAACACCACCACAAACTTGTCCAGGTACTCTCGGAACACGCTGTGCATCAACTCCATGAACACTGCCGGTGCATTCGTGAGCCCAAAAGGCATCACGACAAACTCGAAGTGGCCGTAGCGGGTGCGAAAAGCTGATCTGGGAATATCTGACTCGCGGATCTGCAACTGGTAGTAGCCCGACCTCAAGTCGATCTTCGAGAACACTGAAGTTGACTGCAATTGGTCGAACAAGTCATCGATCCTAGGCAACAGATACTTATTCTTCACAGTAACCTGATTTAGCTGCCTATAATCGATGCACATCCTGAGACTGCCATCCTTCTTCCTCACAAACAAAACACGTCAGGTAGATCCTTCGGAAACACATCAGTAAAGTCACAAACAACAGGTATATCTGCAACCGACAGCTCACCAGAATCTGAGATACTCACCGAAGCAAGAAAAGCAACACAACCATCTCGGATAAGACACTGAACTCTACAGAAAGAGACAAAGGGTCGGCGGGTAGATCGGGTACCTCGGAAGCAAAGCACAAGTGCTCCAGGTATCTCGAACCTCGCGGTCTTCCGCTGACACTCCACCAGATGCCAAGGATGGGATCAAAGTCATGGAACTGCAAGGCAAACAGTCTGGATCGTAGCTGATGGCCCTGTACCTCGATGATGACACCCTCTAGGTAACCTAGAGTATGCACGAAGTCACCCGTCGGAAGCTCAACAGCTAGGTCACATGCCCGCTCCGGAGCAAACTCAGTCAACAAAGCAAAGAACTCCTCTGAAGCAAAATAGTGCGTGGCACCCGGATCAATCAAAACTCTAGCAGCTCTACCAAGGATAGGAACCGTACCGAAGACCAGGTTAGAGGCCTCCGCCTCTTCCCTGGCGATGTTCATCACCTGACCGCGACCACGTCCTCGCTGAGTCTGCTGCTGGCGCTACTGCGGCTGCTGAAACTAGCCTTGGTGCTACTGCTGACGCTGCGCCTGCTGGGGTGGAAGATACTGTGCCTGTGGTGCCTGCTGCTGCTGCCTCAACAACGGGCACTCCCGCCTGTAGTGACTCGGCTACCCATAGTAAAAACAACCCATGCCCCGCTGACTCTGCTCTGCTCCCTGCTGCACAGACTGTTCCACTGGCTGCTTCTGCTGGCGACGTGGCTGCTGTGACTACTTATACTGACACCTGCCTCCATGAGTGAACAACTTCTTCAACTTCGAGGTCAGGCCAGCCTTGCTTGTCCCTGAAGAAGAATAAGAGGAAACACTCCCTCGATTGCCCATTGGGTGCTGGTACGGAGAAGACCTCGCTGAACCTCCTCCCTACTATGGCTGAAACTGACACTCCCGCTCCAAGGTGGTGGCCCTCGCCACTGCCAACCCCAAGGTGTCACAGAGGTGACCAGCCATGGCCCACCTTAACTCTAAGCATAGCCCACTAATGAACCTCTCGGTACGAGCCTACTCAATAGTGGCCACGTGGGGGACGTGTCGAAGTAGCTGCACAAACCTCCAGTGGTACTGCGCCACGGTCATGTCTCTTTGCGTCAACTCGAGGAACTGGTCCCTCCTCTCACGACAAGCGTAGTCGGGGAAGAACTCGTCGCGAAAGGTAGCCAAGAACGGCTCTAAGGAAATCTTATCTAGCCTCCTGCCCTAAAAATTGGTCTACCTCACTGTCTTCCACCACTCTTGGGGTGACCCCTTCAACTGATAAACTACATGTCTAACCTGATCCTGCTCTGCACAGTCCATGGTCTCGAAGGTGCACTCGAGCTCATGGACCCAACCCTTTGCCTTGTCCGGATCATAGTCACCATAAAACATCATAGGTCGAAGATGAAGAAACCGCTGCAGAAGCATCGTGCGGTCCTCTGGTGTTGCCGCTGCAACTGGAGTATGCTGCCGTACCACTGGTGGTACCTCTGGCTGAACTGGTGCTGCCTGCGGGGTCGGTGGTGGCTGCTCCTCTGCTGCCATCTCTGTGAACTGCTGACCTCCTACCGGCATCTGCTAGTATGGATGGTACTGTGGGTACTGCAGAAACTGCTGGTAGTGCCAAGGGGCCTGGAACTTAGCTCTCCACCACTGCTCCATGACTGCTGGCGGGGGTGGGGGTGGAAACCACTGCTGCTGCTGCGCTCCTTGCTACAACGGAACGCGCTGCGGCAGCTGAACACCAGGCTGCTCAAACTGCTGAGGCTGACCATCAACCGGCACGTGCTCAGCTGCAACCGACTCGTCCGGCTCGATGTCTTGATGCTCCATCAGCTCTCGAGCCTACCTACATCTGTGTGGAGGCATGTTCTGCAACACAGACATAACATCAAGTTAACAGATAATACTCCAGCAGCTAGCAGTGTTACATGTACTTCCTAAGGGACTTTACGTCATTACTTATTTTCATTACAAGTCTTGATAGACCCCTTTCTCTGATACCACTGTAACGACCTCGACGCCTGGATCCCCGGCTCCCACTAAGGATCCAACTACCAGCACCGTCGCCCACGGGTCCAGAGACTCGGAAGGACTAACGGATCGGTCTAACAAGATATGTAATAGAGATAAATAATAACAAATGCACTAAAATGTACCAACTAGTGAAGGAAAGAGTCCAACACAACAGACAATTCTAGTACAGTCCCAAAGTATGTAAAGTACTGGGGCATACCCCGAGGGTGAAGTACACAAACTGGCGGAACACTACTCAAGGTAGACGCCATCTACTACGACCCTGTCTCCTCAATCCTCCGCGGAGGGTGTTGCTGTAAAGTCTCACTTGAAAGGAAGGGCATGAGCTTCACGAAGAAGCCCAGTAGGGACTACCAATCTCCCACTGGTTCTAACAGTAGAATAGATCTAAATGAACAATAATTAAATAAAGCAGTAAATCTATCTTACTAACATAGTCAAGTGCGGAAGCGTGAAAGTAACTACCCGGTCAACGGTCTACACTAAAAGTCGGGACCGGTAAACCCGTGTAAACCAAGGCACCAAAGAACCCGAGGCTGTAACCACAGACAGTAGACCACTGCCTGGACAAACACACTAGCTACAGAATACTACACTAGTCAACCAGTCATGTGCGCCATGCGCCTTATCCTCGACTGACAGTTCACGTCTAGCACCTCCCGTTGGAGTGAGACACGGAACTAAGTAACCACAACTGCCGTAGTATGGCTGGAATACGGTCCCACGCTTGTCCCCTCTAAATGGTTGCGGAACCACGTAGGGTGAGGTAGTGAGAGAAGGACTAACTGATCTGTGCCATAAGAGCTACCAACTATGACGGCATCCCATACTCAGCTAAGAGAGCTCTAGAAATGAGTCTACCTCACTATCACCACCATTTTCCCCTTTGCTACCAGAGTCTGTGACTCGAGCAAAACCCGCCGCCATGAGAACTCCCTCCAACAGGCGTGCGGGGACCGGGGGTCCCAAGTAACGGTAACAACCTGTCTCGTGGACAAGCCCTCAAGTTCCTAGCACTGGGAAAAAGACTAGAGTAGCACTGCACTAGGAACAGTACAGGTGCTAAGAAAATAGAGTTGCAGCAGAAATAGAAAACTCTAAACAGGTCGACAGTCAGCTATCGGTCAGAGAGGCGACGTCGGGGTCCGTCGCGATAAGAATGTTGGGTTGAGTGTATATTTGAAACCTTTTAATGATGACTTTAATCATGACTAATTGACATCACTCATAATTTGATTTTGATGATGACATTTGGTAGATTTTGTACATATTAAAATGCTGACTAATTGAACATGTTATGCATTTTATACATATCACAACAATGCTTAAACAACATATTTTTAATGTTTAATATCTCACATTTTAATGATAATACCTTGTATTAATGGTTTACACTTTATATTTTTAGGCTTACACAAATTTGTCACAGTGGTGTCGACACAGTCCACCTGTGGTGTCGACACAATGTCCTGTGGTGTTGACACAGTCCACCTGTGGTGTCGACACAGTGCCCTGTGGTGTCGACACTAGATGACTGTCCCAGAAGCATGTTCTGAAGCAGTAGCCAGTGGTGTCGACACAGCCTGCCTGTGTGTAACACAGTCTGCTTGTGGTGTCGACACAGTCTGCCTGTAGTGTCGACATAGTGCCCTGTGGTGTCGACACTAGATCACTGTCCCAGAAGCCCAATTTGAAGACAATGCCTGTGGTGTTGACACAGTGTCCTGTGGTGTCGACACACTTCGACTAAAACTCAAAAACGTAAATTTTTCTAGACACGTGGCTTGTCACGCCCCGACGCGGAATATCGGAATGCGAGGCAGTTGCAAGTAAAGGGTATAGAGAGAATACTAGACATCAAACCATTTCGAAATGGATAATACTAAAGCAAATCTTCTCATTAATAACTTTTCAAATGTCTAATTACAACCACTAATATCAGAGCCAATCTATAGGGCCCAATTACATTGAAATAAAGCAAAAGACTAAACTTCAAATTTAACTACTACACGCTAATCATAGTGCTAGGACGCTAGGGTACTCATGACCTCACTCCAGGTCGTTCCCGTCCTCTTGAGTGTATGGTTCATCCTCGGTCTCACCTGAGAACACAACGACAAATAACACAGGGTGAGCGATAACGCCCAGTAGAACTTAAATCTCAGGATCAAGCATGCTTTAAGTGATTAATGTCTTATAAAGCAGGATAACTAGAGAGAGTAACGAGAAACGTATAGAAAGTACTGGTACACGATAACGAGGGACAATAGCACAATGCACGAGAGTATAGCACGACAAGTTTTGATATCGGATTGGCTGTATAACAAGATAACAAGTAAAGTTGCACAACAGTGCATAAGTTACGATAGCAAGTGTTGGTCGATATTCTTTCAACCACGAGTTTCAAGTAAACCAATAATTGACTGCTTGATTAATTCATTGCCATAGATCAAATCTTGCATGTTCATGCGTTAGGTGTATGCCATCACCCAGATCATTAGACCCTCGTGAGTTATAGCCTTTCAGGTGCTCCTCCCAAGTGTTAGAGTGTGGAGCTTAAACTTGCTGATGCAGCTGAAGACATCATTCGACTGGTGCAGCCGAAGTCAGCATTTGACTGATGAAGTTAAAGTCAGCATTCGACTGATGCAGCCGAAGACATCATTTGACTGGTGCAGCCGAAGTTAGCATTCGACTGATGCAGTTGAAGTCAGCATTTGACTGATGCAGCCGAAGACAGCATTCGACTGATGCAGCCGAAGACAGCATTCGACTGGTGCAGTCGAAGTCAGTTTTTTCTTGCACCCCAAGATAGACGACTCTGTGTTCTTATGTTAAGGGTATTATTGTCCTTGTAGATCTCGATCATGACGCCCTAACCTCCCAGTATATAAAGTGGGGCGGTTCTTCTTGTAGGTGGGTTGTAGTACTGAAAGCTGCTGTGGCCGTGGACGTAGGAAGGCTCTCACCTCCGAACCACGTAAAATCTGGTGTCTGTGTGTTCTTCTTCTCCCTTCTTCTATCTCTTCTCCAAACTCTACGTGTGAGTTGTGTGAGAGAGGGCTGCCGATCGGGGGGATGATTCCCCAACAACTGGTATCTGAACTCCAAACAATAGCAAGCATCTCTAAGTGTACCTTGTTGGAAGCAGATGGTTTCTCGTACATGTTTGATAACGCCTTCATCAGACCTACTGTGGTCTTCTCGTTCACGATGTTGAACGTGACGTTTCTGGCCAATGTCAAACGAACAACTCTGAGGGCTTGTCTATCCAGAAGATCCCAGTCTTCCTTCTTCATACCATCTGGCATCGTTCCAAGAAGCGGCTGATGCAACTTCTTTTGATACAAGTAATCTTCGATCTACATCTTCCAGAAACCGAAGTCCTTGCCATCAAACTTCTCGATCCTCACCTTTCCTTCATCCGCTGCCATCGCTCCCACTGTTTTCCGAGAACCAGTGCTCTGATACCAGTTGTTGGGGAATCGTCCCCCCGATCGGCAGCCCTCTCTCACACAACTCACACGTAGAGTTTGGAGAAGAGATAGAAGAAGGGAGAAGAAGAACATATGGACACAAGATTTTACATGGTTCGGAGGCGAGAGCCTTCCTACGTCCACGGCCACAACAACTTTCAATACTACAACCCACCTACAAGGAGAACCGCCCTACTTTATATACTGGGAGGTTAGGGCGTCATGATCGAGATCTACAAGGACAATAACACCCTTAACGTAGGAACACAAAGTCGTCTGTCTTGGGGTGCAAGAAAAACTGACTTCGACTGCTGACTTCGACTGCACCAGTCGAATGCTGTCTTCGGCTGCATCAGTTGAATGCTGTCTTCGGCTGCATCAGTCGAATGCTGTCTTCGGCTGCATCAGTCGAATGCTGACTTCAACTGCATCAGTTGAATGCTGACTTCGGCTGCACCAGTTGAATGATGTCTTCGGTTGCATCAGTCGAATGCTGACTTCAACTGCATCAGTCGAATGCTGACTTCGGTTGCACCAGTCGAATGATGTCTTCGGCTGCATCTGTCCCGAACCTTCTTGTCTACATCAGCAAGTTCAGGCTCCACACTCTAACACCAAGGACCAGACCGGGCCCTTATAATGTTGCCTAGCATAGTCATGTTTTTATCGTAGACAATTAATTTAATGGCTAAATAGAGTACCAAGGAATAAATGAGAGTACTAGATGAATAGACGAGATAGTAGAGTGAACGTGAATAGATGAGCGAGTAGAGTATAGATGAGGGCTAAGGGACAATGAATGTAACCTTCCGAGTAACAGGTGATAGTAACAGTTGCACAACACGTGTACATGGTGTTGGCAGTCAGGTGGAACTCACGACCCTACCACTGGCCTTATTATGTACAGGTCCAGAGGTTCGGCGTGATTTTAGACGAGAGTAAATTTCTAATAGCCGTTTGGATCATATAGATCCCTAAAGGGTATCATAGGTGTTAGGGTACAACAGGCTCGTCGACCATGTGGGAATCCACGTACAGAGGAGACTTACGGAGGCCTTGTGCAAGGGTTCACTAGTCCGGCGAAAGGAATATCTGACGGAGAGTTCACCACAAGCCAAGTAAAGTGTGTATATAAAAACAAGTACTCGACGTTCTAGAGGAATTCTAGAACAGTGGAGCGTCAATATCGGTATATAAACAACGCAGGAAATGAATACAAGTCCTTTAAAATACGGCAATTAATATACTTTATTGCAATAAATTACCAGATACATTATGAGGTATTGTATGCCATATTTCAGCCATATATGGATGGTTCATGTGTGTGCATGTGAGAGAGAAATCATAGATAGAAAAGAAGTCGTGAATATGTCTTTTAAAGCATTCAATTAAGCTCCATTTTAAAACGATGTTTTTACTACGTGTATGACTGTTAAAAAGGCAGAGTAACAAATTTTATGGGTTTCATGCAAAATCCTGTGAACGCGACGTAGGCCAGTAAGGATCATGACAGGGTCAGGGCAGATCACGACAGGGTCCTGTACGGGTCGCGACAGGGTTGTCTGCTCAGGCGGCCAGAATGCGACGGGGTCTCCTGTCGCGTTCAGAACGCGACAAGACGATGGTCGCGACAGCTCTGAGAATGCGGTGTGTCGAGCCGTTGCGTTCTCAGATACTTCACTTGAGTTCGAGAGGGAAACATGTTCTACATCGGATTGCGTGCCAACTTGACTTGTTTGGACACAGGGTACTTTGAAAAAACATAACTAATTACATAGTCGATGACAAATTACGAAACAAGTTGAAAATTAAAGTAGACATGTAAGGGTACTTCCAGTAAATCGGAATTAGAGAGAGAGCATGGTTCATATAGGGTTTGAACATGAGCAAGAACGAGTTATTCAGAACATGACACAGAGAGAAAGATCGATTAAATTCGATCAACATGCTCGATGAAATTTAGGGCTTTTAGAGGCAAAAGATCCCTAACAACATGAAGTATCTACAGTAAAAATTTCGTAGCATGGGATCAAGTATACATAGAGATTTGAATTAAACATGATGTCTCAGGGTTATCATGTTTACAGATCTTCTAAAATCAAGAACAAAAGATTGACTCGATGAAAAAGAGGGAACCAAGAGGGCTTTTGTTCCTGGTGATTGGAACTACCTACAGACGAGTTTAATTTAATTTTGCTCGTGAGAATGCCTACCTTTGACTCGATTTATCTTCTAGGGCTTAGAACTCCAAGAACGAGGAAGGAGCTCTAAGAACTCCTTCTCCCCACGAGATCCTCTCCTCCTTGGCCTCTTCTCCACGTCCAACAACCTTTTGCAACGAGCTAGGGTCGGCCAAGAGGGTTTAAGAGATGTATTTATATAAATACAAGTTCCTATTCCTACTACTACTCAAATTCCTCTTAATTACGAGATTTCCTAACTCCACCTTTCCTCTCTTGCTTTCCAATCTCTAATTGGTTTAGGATAGTATCTAAATTCATGCTAGACTATATGGAGTAGGTTTAGGAATCCAATTCCCACTCTAATTGCCACTTTTATTGCTTTAATAACCCCTTTCCAATTAGGAGATAATTAAACTCCGAATTTAGGGTATTTTCTTATTATTCTCCCTTTGTAAATTCATATTTTTGACCAAATAAGTTCTAGAGGATCCATTAAGCAAAACCCACTACTCTTTTCCATTTAATGGGTTCTATTTAATACTCTTTTCATTGAATATCCCTTTAGCTAAGTTTTTAATTTATTATTTAAATTTTTATTTTCTAAAAAATTCAGGTTGCTACATGGCTGCTTGGGAATCAAGGGATTTGACCTAGATTTTTGTGCCCATGCACCCCAAGGCACCTTATGGACATATGGGGCTATAAATACCCATGATTCTTGTGCTCGAAAAAAGAAGAAAGCCCACTTCCAGAAGAAGCTTTTTAGCGGCAAAAAGGAGCTTTCCAGATCTGGCTCCATCTCTAGAAGCTGCAGGCCATCCTTTCAAGAGGAAGGACGTGGGAATCAAGCGGAATCTCTAGAGAGAAGGTTGTTGTTCTAGGAAAGGGAGCAGATCCAACTGAAGAGCAGTAGTAGAAGAGGGATTTCTGGCATTTCAGATACCATCAAAGCAGAGTATCGCCAATTGAGGAGAATCTCCACCGAATTCCATCAAGGCTCCTTAATTCAAGCGTCTGCAAGACCTCTTCACCGAAGAACATCCAATTCATACTTCTTTCATCTAATTCTTGGAGTGTTCATCTTATTTCTTCTTGTGAGATCTGTACAAGAAGTTCTATACAGATTTCTGAGTTTATTGAGTATGTGAATCAGATCATTGCTAGAGGATCTGATTTCTTTCGTGTTTGATCTAGCTTTTGTATTGTGAGCCATCGAGCTCTAGTTTGTGAGTCATCGCACCCACTGTGTGGTTTGAGCCATCATGCTCAAGGGTGTTTGGAGTCGTCGTGCTCTAGTGTGAGTTGTAATCTTTTAAGTAGTAGAGCCTCAATGTGTGAGGGGTGGATGTAGGAATCACTGGTGTGATTTCCGAACCACCTAAAAATCCTTTGTGCAATGGTTTAATCTGCTTGTCTTCGCTAGATGCTTGCATAGGATTTCACTTTCACACTAAGTGTTTAATTGCTTCACACATAATCTACACACACCCACACTTCAGATCAGTAAATTGTTTGTCTGAATTGATCTCTGATTCGAAGTAATTTTGAATTGCTTAAGCTTCCGAAGTAATTTGTGTCAAATCTATTCAACCCCCCTTCTAGATCTGATCCGTCCACCTATTTGATCCTACAATTGGTATCAGAGTGGGTTAATATCTATTTGTGATCTGATTTGATTGCTTCTGTTTGATCTCTGTGTTAATTGCTTGAATTGTTTGCTTGCTCTTTCATTGTCTCTCATTGTGATTGATGGATTCTCGAGGATTTGTAGCTGAGGGCCATTCTATTAATAGACCACCATTCTTTAATGAGTCTAATTACTCTTATTGGAAAAATCGCTTGCAAGTTTTTCTTAGGGCTCAAAACTATGAAATCTGGAGGATAGTTGAAGTGGGTCCTTATGAAAATCAGGGAGATGAGGAGAATTGGACTAGAGAGTAGATTAGGAAAGCTACACTTAATTACAGTGCCATGAATATGCTTCAGTGTGCTGTCCACCCTAAAGAATCTTCAAGAATATCCATGTGTCAATCTGCTAAAGAAATGTGGGATAAACTTGAATTAATGTATGAAGGAACATCTCAAGTTAGGAAAACCAAAGCAAACATACTTGTTTCTGAATATGAATTGTTTATGATGAAATCTGATGAATCAATTTATAAAATGTTTTCTAGGTTTATGATAATTCTCAATGGACTGAAGGCACTAGGTAAGGAATACCCTGATGCTGATCTGGTAAGAAAAAATTTACGTTCTCTATCATCCATTTGGCACACAAAGGCTACAGTGATTGAAGATTCTAAGGATTTATCCAAAATCTTTTTGGATGAACTCATAGGATCTATAATGACTTATGAAATAAATCTGAAAAGAAGTGAAGAACATATGCTTAAGGCTAAACCAGTAGCACTTAAGGCTTCATCAAGCAACAAAGAGAAAAATCATGTTCTGATGAGTTTGAGTCCAATGAGGATGAACTTGCCCTCATGACTAGGAAATTTAGAAAAAAATTAAAATCAAGAAGAGGAAAATTCAATGGAAAGAAAAAATATTCTTCTAGTAAAAGGAATGCTTCTTCTTCAAATTTTAATGCTAGCAGAAATCAAAAAATTGATGAAGATATTGTTTGCTACAGGTGCAACAAGACAGGACACATGAAGGGTGAGTGTCCTGAGATAAAAAAGGATAAATATAAGAAGAACAACAAAATGAAGAAACCAAAAGCCATGATAGCAACTTGGTAAGATGAAGACCAAAGTGAGGATGAAGAAGAGAACTCCTCAAATTCAGCAAATGAGGAGTTATGCTTTATGGCCAACAACAATGATGGAAAGGTAGGCTCTTCTTTTGAACAATATTCCATTGAAGATTGGCAAGATGCATATGCTGAGTTGATTGAAAAATATTCTGAAATAAGAAAAGAAAACAAATATCTAAAAAAGAAAATTGAAAATGTTATGCATGATACTTCCTTAAATAGAAGAATATCTGAACTTGAAAATAAAATAACTGAACTCAATGAAGAAATAGAAGATCTTTTGAATGGCATTGATGAATTTAAAATTGCATCTCAAAAGGCCAACAATGATTTTAAAAAATGTTTTGAAAGAATAGAATTGCAACAAAAAGAAAAGCAACAAGTCATTGATGAAGTTCAGAAACTCAAGAAGTTGTTGGAGGAAAAGGAACAAGTGATAAAAAATTTCACAAATGGAAAGGAAAACCTTGAAGCATTGTTAGGACTAAAAATGAATGCTACAAAACATGGACTAGGATTCACCACAGAAAAATCTTCGAAGAATAAATCTGGTGAAAAGAAAGAAAAACCTTCAAAAATCTTTGATAAAATTTGTCAAAAGTACTAGTCCATAAAACAAAAATAAATAAGTGTCAAAGAACACATCTGAAATACCCAAGAATCAGAACAAAAATAATGTTTCTAACCAAAAGAAACAAAATAGGTCGACACACATTGCTAATAGGTTGACACCAGTCAACCACAAGTTGAAAATGTGGTGGCTGAGTCGACACCAGTCCAACATAGGTCGACCTGTCCAATTCTGAAAAACAACAACCAGTTGAACAGAAATACAAATAAAAATATGAAAAATTGTAAAAACACAAAAATAAACTTTCATGATGGTTATTGGAGATCCAGAACATCATGTCAATCTAATTGGATCAATTCTTGGAACCAATGGTATCATAATCCTTATTGGTACCATTCACAATCTTTTTATCTAAAGGTTCCAAGATATCAATAGAATTCTTGGTTTGGATTTCCATACATGAACAATCATGCCAAAATACATAATTTCCATGTTTATGAAAGGAAAAACACCGGTGTTTTCATTCTAAATCAGAATGTTAAAATGCCAAAAAGGGAAATCATTTCTGAAACAAAACAAAAGCAAAAAATAACTCAAATTTGGATCAAAAAAGACTTATTAGTTTTGCTCAAATAAACTGATGGTCCCAACAATGTTTGGGTACCAAAATCTTTTCTTCTCTGATCTGATTTATGTAGGAAGGTCGTGCACCCAGCTCCAATGTGTGGTTTCTTGATAGTGGGTGTTCATGACACATGACAAGAGACAGAACAAAATTTCCATTTCTGATTGAAAAGGAAGGAGGATCCGTCACATTTGGAGGTAAAAATAAAGAGAAAATCATTGGATCTGGAAAGGTTGGTAAATCCTCTTCAAACTCAATTGAAAATGTTTTGTTAGTTGATGGTTTAGATTACAATCGTTTGAGTATAAGCCAATTGTGTGACAAAGATCACAAGGTTGTT
This sequence comes from Colocasia esculenta, assembly GCA_014218235.1. Taxonomy (NCBI): domain Eukaryota; kingdom Viridiplantae; phylum Streptophyta; class Magnoliopsida; order Alismatales; family Araceae; genus Colocasia; species Colocasia esculenta. The sequence continues at coordinate 67,732,845 of CM024760.1, read as the reverse complement.
TTTGAATCTGATTTCTGCAAAATAATTGATTCTTCAACTGAAAAAAGAAAAATTCTTTGGTAAAAGAGAAAACAATGTCTACATGATCAATCTTGATAAATACTTTGCTGAAAACATTTGTTTGGTGGAAACTAAAAAAAAATTGCATAGACATGGCATAAAAGACTTGGTCATGCTAGTTTCAACACAATAAATAAACTCTTAAGGCTAAATCTGGTTAAAGGACTTCCTAAATCTCTTCCCAATGTAGAGAATCAACTTTGTGGGATATGTGCTAAAGGAAAATAAACCAGACAATCTTTTAAAATTTTCAATGATGTACTCACTTCTAAGCGACTAGAATTACTTCATATGGACCTTTTTGGGCCAACAAGAATTCTTAGTCTTAGTGGTAAAAGATATGGATTTGTCATCATTGATGATTTTACTAGATACACCTGGGTCATCTTTCTATCTCACAAAAGTAATGCTTGTTTAGAATTCAGGAATTTCTGCACCACTGCCTTAATGGGTTTTTCATATAAAATCAAATCCATTTTGACTGATCATGGGGGAGAATTTGACAATAAAGCTTTTTTCTAATTTATGTGCTGAACTGAACATTTTTCACAGATTCTCTTCTCCAGGAGCTCCAGAACAAAATAGAGTTGTGGAAAGGAAGAATAGAACCCTTGTGGAAATGGCTAGATCCATGCTTCTGAAAAGTAAATTGCCCAAATCCTTCTGGGCTGAAGCTGTGAACACAACAAATCACATTTTGAACAGAGCATGGTCAGACAAAAAATCAGAAAAACCCCTTATGAACTTTTGAAAAACAAAAAGCCAACTCTGTCTTATTTTAAAATCTTTGGTTGTAAGTGTTTTGTACATAACAACAATAAAGAAAATCTTGAAAAATTTGATGCCAAAAGTCATGAAGCCATTTTTCTTGGCTATTCAAAAATTTCTAGAGCTTATAGAGTTTACATTCTCAAGAATAAAACTGTGGAAGAATCTCCACATGTGGTTTTTGATGAAAACTCATATCAAATTGATGACTCTACATCTTGCAAGGTTCCTCAAAATAATGAAGAGGATGACTTCGTTGTCGAATCTTCACCAACTGTTGAGGAGGATGAAGATCCATTTGAAAATATGGACAATCAATCACCTACCACAAGTGGTTCAGGCAAAATTGTTCTAGAACTGAATGAATCCCAACAGTTAATTCCTGAAAACAGATTTTTAAGAGATCATCCAATTGAGAATGTAGTTGGTAGTGTGCATGATAGAGTTAGAACTAGATCATCTTTTCTGAATGCAATAAATGAAGACCCTCTGGCATTAATTTCCCAAATTGAACTTGTCTATTGATGAAGCTCTAACTAGTGAGGATTGGATCACTGCAATGCATGATGAACTTCATCAATTTAACAGAAATCAAGTGTGGGAATTAGTACCTAGACCTAGTGATCAATTTGTTATTGGCACTAGATGGGTGTTCAGAAATAAATTGAATGAAAATGGACAGGTTGTTAGGAATAAAGCTAGACTAGTTGCCAAGCGGTACAATCAGGAGTTTGGAATTGATTTTGAAGAATCTTATGCCCCTGTAGCTAGACTAGAAGCTGTGAGAATATTTCTTGCTTTTGCATCATCCCTGAAATTTAAAGTTTATTAAATGGATGTGAAAAGTGCTTTCTTGAATGGATACATCAAAGAAATTGTTTTTGTAGAACAACCTCCCGGTTTTGAAAATAAAAAATTTCTGATCATGTTTTCAAACTCAATAAGGCTCTTTATGGTCTTAAGCAAGCTCCAAGAGCTTGGTATGACCGTTTGAGCTCTTTTTTGTTGAATAAAGGTTACACAAGAGGTAATGTAGACCAAACCTTGTTTACAAGAATTGTCAATAATCAAATCATTGCTGTCCAAATCTATGTTGATGACATAATTTTTGGGTCTACAAATAATGAACTGTATACTAAATTTGCTGATCACATGAAAACTGAATTTGAAATGAGTTTGATGGGAGACTTACAATTCTTTTTGGGATTGCAGGTACATCAAACTAGTGAAGGGATTTTTATAAGTCAAACAAAATATGTGAAAGAACTTCTGAGAAGGTTTGACTTTCAGCACCTCAAGCATTCAAGCACACCAATGGCAATAAATATAAGACTAGAGGAAGATTCATTTGTTAAGTCAGTAGATCCAAAGACCTACAGAGGTATGATTTGTTCTCTACTTTACTTCACCACCTCTAGGCCAGATATTCAGTATAGTGTGTGTATGCGTGCTAGATTTCAAGCCAATTCTAAAGAAAGTCACATGTTTGCTGCCAAAAGATTTTTAAATATCTTGTTGGAACATGTGAACTTGGAATTGGTATCCTGCTCGTTGCAAGTTAGATTTAATTGCTTACTGTGTTGCTGATTATGCTGGTTGTAAGTTCATTGAAAAAGTACTAGTGGCTTGTGTTTATATCTATGTGGATGCTTAATTTCTTGGGCTTCCAAAAAGTAATATTCAGTAGCTCTATCCACAGCAGATGCTGAATATATTGCGGCTGGTTGTTGTGGCACTCAAGTTCTATGGGTGAAACATCAGGTCCTAGACTATTATCACAAATTGGGGTGTATTCCTATTTTGTGTGATAACACTAGTGCTATTAATTTGTCTAAAACCCAATTCAGCATTCACTAACAAAGCATATTGAAATAAGGCACCATTTTCTAAGGGATGAGGTCGCTAAGAAGTCTTTTAAACTTCACTTCATTGAAACTGAAAAACAAATTGTAGATATTTTCACTAAGCCTCTTCCAGAAAACAAATTCTCATCTTTAAGAAGAGAGCTTGGTATGTGTAAATTTCCACATTCTTGATATCATCTATCTCTTTTTGCAAATAAAAGTCTTCCTGTTCTTACAAATAAATTCCTCACTCTCACATTGCATTGGTATTCTTGGTATATCAAATGGTGATTTGAAGAAAGACAAGTCTGGCTTATCTGGGCACTTTCACTATGCTTGAGTATATGTCTCCGCCAAGTATTAAGAGTCTTGTATGCAATTGTTGAGGGGGAGTCCTTGTCTTTCAATAAAACATTATTGTTCATTCTATTTTCACTTCATTTCATTCCTATTTTTACAATAATCCTCATGTTCACCTTGTGAGGGGGAGATACATGAAAGTGGGAGTCTTTATCACATTCCTTGACCTTACTTGTCTATCTTAAATGCCAAACTTATCAGAATTTTTGAGTCCTTGTGCTATTTTCTTATGACAGAATTAAGACATTGAAACTAAATTCATTGTGCATTTAGTTTACTTTCAAAGATTCATTATCATTTCAAGGTTAAGCAATCTTATTACTGAATGTCTTTAAAATGATTTGCAAAACATCTGTAGGCACATGAGTGGCTTTACTATTTAACTTGTGCATGTTTAAGCTTTATTTTTACCACATGTTAAGAATAATTTTTCTAAATTCGTAGCCATGACTTTTCTGGTCAAAGCAAATATATTCCTGCAAAACAACAAAAGAAAATGATCAAAACCTTGGAAAGATACAAACAGAGCAATGCAAATTCTTGAACTACTGAGTAACTGGGCCATTTCACCTAAAAAGTGATTTGTTTCGCGTAAAAAAAGTGGAAATCAAATTTTCAACTATGTATAAGATAATGAAAGTTAAACCACTGAGTAATCAGGAGGTCTTGCATCTGATCAATGTGATCTCTTGCACTGAAAAGTGAGATTTAACTAATCTATTCTTGTATTCTTTCCCAGCTAAAATTGAATGAAAAGCAAAATGACAAGATAGAAAAGCTTAAGACCTTAATAAAGTTCATGTTTACTGAGTTTAGACCTATTATTCTACATTGTGTTAAAATTAAAGCTCCTAACATCCTTGTTAAATACTTCTGCTCACTCATATATGTCACTTTACTTCACATTTACATCATTATTTTAACTACATTCAGATCATTATATTTTGCTATACTTTGTGTTGAGTGTGTCTTTGTGATTAAACTTTATTGCACAATACCAAAAACACAATAATTTCTCTCATATGTAAATATCACTTTGCCTCACTTATTTTGATTCTTCCTGAACTTTCATTTCACAACTGGATTCTTGCTCTCCTACCAATCTTTGCTTCTCTCTCTTATCTATCTTTTTAATGCTGTCAAAAAGGGGGAGAAAGTTCTTTAAAGGGGAGAAAGTTTCTTATGGGAGAAAGTTCAAAGGGTGAATATGGTCAAGGGGAGTTATTGCAGTCAAGGGAGTCAGGCTATTGAGAGATTGTGCATATATTTTGTCATCATCAAAAAGGGGGAGAATGTTGGGTTGAGTGTGTATTTGAAACCTTTTAATGATGACTTTAATCATGACTAATTGACATCACTCATAATTTGATTTTGATGATGACATTTTGTATATATTAAAATGATGACTAATTGAACATGTTATACATTTTATACATATCACAACAATGCTTAAACAACATGTTTTTGATGTTTACTATCTCACATTTTAATGATAATATCTTATATTAATGGTTTACACTTTATATTTTCAGGTTTACACAAATTTGTCACAGTGGTGTCGACATAGTCCACCTGTGGTGTCGACACAATGTCCTGTGGTGTTGACACAGTCCACCTGTGGTGTCGACACAGTGCCCTATGGTGTCGACACTAGATGACTGTCCCAGAAGCATGTTCTGAAGCAGTATCCAGTGGTGTTGACACTGTCTGCCTGTGTGTCGACATAGTCTGCCTGTGGTGTCGACACAGTGCCCTGTGGTGTCGACACTAGATCACTGTCCCAGAATCCCTATTTGAAGACATGCATGTGGTGTCGACACAGTGTCCTGTGGTGTCGACACACTTCGACTGAAACTGAAAAACGTAAATTTTTTTGGACACGTGGCTGCTTGGGAATCAAGGGATTTGACCTAGATTTTCGGGCCCATGCACCCCAAGGCACCTTATGGACATATGAGGCTATAAATACCCATGATTCTTGTGCACCAAAAAAGAAGAAAGCCCATACACTTCCAGAAGAAGCTTTTTGGTGGAAAAAAGGGGCTTTCCAGATTTGCTCCATCTCAAGAAGCTGCAGGCCATCCTTTCAAGAGGAAGGACGTGGGAATCAAGGGGAATCTCTAGAGAGAAGGTTGCTATGCTAGAAAAGGGAGCAGATACAACTGAAGAGAAGCAGTAGAAGAGGGATTTCTGGCATTTCAGATGCCATCAAAGCAACGTATCGCCAATTGAGGAGAATCTCCACCAAATTTCATCAAGGCTCCTTAATTCAAGCGTCTGCAAGACCTCTTCACCGAAGAACATCCAATTCATACTTCTTTCACTTAATTCTTAGAGTGTTCATCTTATTTCTTCTTGTGAGATCTGTACATGAAGTTCTGTACAGATTTATGAGTTTATTGAGTCAGTGAATCAGATCATTGCTAGAGGATCTGATTTCTTTCGTGTTTGATCTAGCTTTTGTATTGTGAGCCATCGAGCTCTGGTTTATGAGTCTTCGCACTCACTGTGTGGTTTGAGCCGTCGTGCTCAATTTGTAGTCGTCGTGCACCAGTTGTTGTTTGAGCTGTCGTGCTCAGTTTGTGAGTCGTTGAACTCAAGGTTGTGTGTTGAGCCGTCATGCTCAAGGGTGTTGGAGTCGTCGTGCTCCAGTGTGAGTTGTACTCTTTTGAGTAGTGGAGCCTCACTTTGTGAGGGGTGGATGTAGGAATCAATGGTGTGATTTTTGAACCACCTAAAAATCATTTTGTGCAATGGTTTGATCTGCTTGTCTACGCTAGATGCTTGCATAGGATTTCACTTTCATAATAAGTGTTTAATGGCTTCACACATAATCTACACACACCCACACTTCAGATCAGTAAATTGTTTGTCTGAATTGATCTCTGATTCGAAGTAATTTTGAATTGCTTAAGCTTCCACAGTAATTTGTGTCAGATCTATTCAACCCTCCTTCTAGATCTGATCCATCCACCTATTCGATCCTACAAAGAACACAACGTCCCAACCCAGTGCGACCTGGATCCAAAGACATCCACCTACCCTGTCGTGATAATGACATGATGGGAAAGGACGTCGCCACAGAAAACGATCTTATGAACGCGATGCATATTCCCGTCACGACAGAAAGCGCGACAGGAACTGGAGGCGCGTTCAAGGAGACCCAGAACTCCTGAAAGCCACACACATTCTCTTCATGGTTGATAACACGATGGGGTTGGGGGCACGTTAAAGGAGAACATGACGGGGCGATATGTTGCGACCTGGTCGCGACGAGGGTACCCGTCGCGACCTCAGCCGAGAGCCACACAAGGCTACAACATATGCCACCAAAACACATAACTGGTGCAACACGGGGAGGCAAGCATGCAAACGATGTAAACAACTCAATTAACCTTCAAACCACCCGTTTAACATCCATGCATGGCAAGATAGCGAATATATGCTCAAATAATCCTCTCTTGCAACATGGAGTCCTCATCATGCACAACCCAAACCAAACACATACAAGCACCATGGCACCATCCAAGAAAACCATAAGATCCATATAACACAATGCACACGTAGCATGGTTTCTAATTGGCTTGGAGAAAGGGGATTTGGGCCCTAGCTTGATAGAACTAGGGGGAGGTTGAGGTGTCCCTACCTCAAATAGGAGATCCACCTTAATGGAGCCTTCTCGTAGGCATGCAACCCTCTTCCGTGCTACAATTCCCCTGAGACGCCGCCACGAGCCAAGCATGACCTCCTTCACGAGCCGAGGGAGAGAGGATCACCAAGGGAGATGCCACAGAGAAGAGGAAGAGGAAGTGAGAAAGAGAAGTGCAAACCAAACACACATACACAACCCTCACAAGCTCAATTCATGCACTTACCCCACAAGCCACAACCTCTCTTCCCAAACCCTCCACGGAGGCAACAGAGTTGCCAGAGGGGAGGAAGACACAACAACAGGGCGAAATGGGGTTGCTCTCGGGCCTGAGCAACTTAAGCCTTGCCCTTAAGAATGCGACGGGGCTGGCCATCGCGTTAGACTCACTAACGCGACAGTCACCTGCGACGCAATCTGGAAAGGGCAGCCAGACCTGCCAGTCAACCCACCAATCATCATGCATGCAAAATTGACAGCAAGAACGCGACGGGCAAACATGTCGCATTCATGCATGCACTACGACACGTGGCGCAACTATCCCGACAGCAACACGACAAAACTATATGCTACTATCCGGGCTGAGTCGCGACAGGGGCGGTCGGCGCGTCCTTATTCACAACACAACGGTCACCCTTGTCGCCTTTAGAAGGCGACGGCCAGTGGTGCCATGACTCCAGCCGAGAGCATCTGACCCGAGAGAGGGAGTGGTATGTTACAGAGAGATGGGGGTTTAACATAAGGAGAGTCTCATATTGTAAACTCTTTCCTTCTTAGGCTCAGTCTCAGTTAAAGTATTTCATTGTTTATCTTGAGCTTGATCTAGGGGCTTTAGCTCCTAGCTTCTGTGTTCAGAAGTGGTCCTCTTCGGTTGGAAGAGAAGGCTTGCTGTGCAAGCGTTCCCCTTGTGTTAAGGGAAGAACCGCATTGGGTTTGTACTAGGGGGTTGGCTTCTTGACCTGTAAGAGAAGTGGGTTGCTTCTTATTCAGAAAAAGAAGAAGACCAGCCTGTGTCTAGTGTGTAAACACACGTTCCAGCAGGTTTGCTTCTGAGCTTGTAAAAGAATAGGTTGCCTTCTTACCCAGGAAAGAGAAGAAGATCAGCAGGGCCTCAGTGTTATTGTCCTTAAGGGAAACTGTACTCTTCGTTAGTGAAATCCTAAGAGTTGCTTGGGGACTAGACGTAGGTCTTCTGTTTGAGAAGTACCTAACCAGGATAAATTCTCTATGTACATTTGGGTGATTGTTTGTTTAAATTGCTTCTACACTACTACTCTCTATTGCACACAACTACATTTACTAACCAATGTTTTCAAGTGGTGGTTTTTATTGGTATTTTCAGAGAACCTATTCACCCCCCCGAAAGGCTATCCTCGCTGCCATATCAAGAATGCCAACAAGTGGTAATAGAGCCTAGTCACTAAACATTTAGAAGATCCAACGATCTTAGAGCAAAGATCTAATGGTATTCCTAGGATTTGCAGAAGGTCGATCCATCTTTCGGCCTCCTCTCTTTAATGGTGATTAATACACCTACTCGTAGACAAGGATGATTTTTTTCCTATAAGGATTCGACTACCAAATTTGGAGCATCATAGAAGATGGTGATCTCCAAATCTCCAAACCTAAGGAACAATGGACAGCAAAAGATAAGAACAAGATATCTTTGAACATCAAGGCAAAGAGCTTCATGTGTTGCACTCTAACCGAGCAAGAGTTCAACAGAATTTCTACGTGCAAAACAACAAACGATATGTGGGAAATGTTGAGGCTGACATATAAAGGGACTGGAAAGGTCAAAGAAACCAAGATTGATATCTTAGTGACAAAATATGAGAAGTTCAAAATGGAAGAAGGTGAGTCCATATCTCAGATGTAAAATGAGTTTACTGAAATCATCAATGAACTTGCAAGTTTGGGTAAGAAGTACAGCCAGGGAGACATAGTCAGAAAGATCTTAAGATCTCTCCTAAAGCAGTGGACTACAAAGATCACTGCTATAGATGAATCTAATGACATCTCCACAATGACATTGGAAATACTCATTGGATCTCTCATAGCTTATAATATCACCATGGAGAGATTATGAGAAAGCTCTTTCAGAAGAAGGCCAAATAATGCATTCAATGCTGAGGAGAGCACCTCAGATGAAGATACTGCCAGTGATAGCAATGATGTTGACAGTGAAGAAGAAATTATCTGAAAAATCATAGCCTAGAGCAAGGAGAAAAAGAGGTAGGAACCAGTCTAGTATGAATGCAGAAACTCCGGTCATTTGAGGCCAGATTGTCCAAGACTCAAGAAAAATGGTCAGGTAGAAAAATCTGAGAAGAAGAAAAGAAAAGAGGAGAAAAACAATAAAAAGGCATTAAAATAGGTATGGTTAGGGATGCTCAAAAGCATCCGATTGATGACTACCTACTCTTCACTTCATTACAATATGAAGAGGAAGTAGTCATCCTAAATTTTTAATTTTTGTTTAAAATTAGATTTATTTTTTTAAAATTATAATGCTAGTAATATCCTGGCAAGAATTTCTATCTCCCTATAGGATCAATGCAAGGAATATTCTTAAAGACCTCCCAACACAACAACTAGTGGAAATACAATAGCTGATGTCCACAGATTCAAGACTATGTCGACACACATAGAGGACAGGTCGACACACCATGGAACAACTGTGGACAAATAATGACAAATTGGTGGATAGACAAATGGTATCTATGAAGATTTGCAAGAGCATCAACTAAGCAGAAGCCTCACATCAAGGGGGGGCTCACATTCACGAGGGGCTAGTAAAAGAGGGAGAAGATATTTCATTGAAGTATTGTTGAACCTCTCTCCTTCAAAATTGTAAGAATATTCCTTCAGGGGAGAATGCAAATGTTAAGATCCTTTCTTTCTGCTCAAATGTTGTATTGAATATTTTTTTGAAAATTCACATGTGTTTTGTCATCACCAAAAAAGGGGAGATTGCTGAACCACTTCAATATTTTATCCTTTTATTTTGGTGATAACAAAATCTCATGATTATCACAAACAACATGAATATATTTATTAACATTTTTCAAGATTATCTATATGTAAGAAATAACATGTTTTATCCGAAGCTTCACTTCGTCATGCATGTTTTTATCATGTTCAGGCAAAGCTTACTTCATCATATATGAAGCTAGCTTCGTCATATCCGAAGTCCACTTTGTCATATCTGAAGCTGGCACTTCGTCATGCATGCTTTTGGTCATGAACAGTCGAAGTCTTACTTCATCATAGACGAAGGTAACTTCGTCATATCCAAAGTTATATACGAAGTTCACTTCCACCTACAGCAGGTTTCAGCTTCGATCGACTGCGTTGTTTTTCATTCTATACAATGTTCTACTTTGTCATATCCGATGTTACACTTCATCATATCTGAAGTTCCATTTTGACCAATCATGTTGTATTTTGATTGCAGTCGAAGTTTCTTTACCAATCGAAGTTGCCAAACAAAGCTCTACATTGATTGTCTTTGTTCATATCAGTTGCTGACTATTTAAACATCGATTACTGTTACAACTTAAACATCAATTGCATTAAAACATCGATTGCCATCAAACATCGATTGCTTTTTCACTTAAACATCGATTGTCTGAAACATCAATCGCCTTAGAACATCGATTTCCTTAAGTATCGACTGCTCTTCACTTAAACATCGATTATCTAAAACCTCGATTTCCTTTAAGCCACATCATTGCCTTAGAACATCGATCTCTTTCACATCGATTCTTATATCGATTATCTTAAAATATCGATTACTGACTATTTGAACAACGATTGTCTTTTTACTTAAACATCGATTACCTTAGACATCAATTGCCTTGATGCAATGATTGCCTTTCTGAAATATCGATTCCTTTAAATAAACATTGATTACCTCTACATTTTAAATGTTTCAAAATGCCTTTGGCACCCACTGAAAATTCAAATGACTTCCTAATTCTTGTCTTGTCTTTTCTCAGACAGATAAAAAGCCCTTACAGTAGGCTATCTATTGGAAAACATGGATAGAAGGTAAAAGAAGATTCCTCCTTTCTACAACAAAAGAAAATGACCTACCTTCTATTTCTAGCTATCTACAGGGAATACATATAGAAGACAAAAATAGGTATTAGCCATTTGACAAATGACTTCTCGAGTTTGAACATCTGCCTTCCATTTAATGTTTGCAGGTCCACCTCTACACATAGTCAACATCTTGGACCTGCTACAGGCATCCTTGGAAGTGTGCACCAGCTAGAACATCTTCCTCCATTCCAAGTAGCTAGTAGGCATAAGAAAGAAGTTGTTAGACTCAAGAGAAGGAGCGCAGAAAAAGAAGTAGGAGAAGAACAAGAGCAACGATTATTCTTCAATGGATCCTCTTCAAGTTGCTCCATAAACGGATGAAGCAAAGGCTAAATAAACAACAAGAGTGTGAACCTGAAGATCATTCAAGGAGTGTACATCCAGTGAGCATCCAACTTCATACACACTCAAAGCAAGAAAGGAAGAGCTCCAGCCCATTCAAGCAGAAGCGTTCAGGTTGTCGTCCTTCTTCCGCATTCTCTCTCTATATGTCTTTGTGTATTTGAGAGAGAGAGAGCTGGGGGTTTAGCCTTAGGAGAGTCTCATCTTGTCAACTCTTTCCTTCTTAAGCTCAATCTTAGATCAAGCATTTCATTATTTATCTTGAGCTTGATGTAAGGGCTTCAGGTCCAAGCTTCTGTGTTCCAAAGTGCTCCTCTTCAGTTGGAAGAGAAGGCTTGATGTGCAAGCATTCCCCTAGTGTTAAGGGAAGAACCACACTGGGGTTTGTACCAGGAGGTTGGCTTCTTGAGCTGTAAGAGAAATGGGTTGCCATCTTACCCAAAAATAGAAGAAGACCAGCTTGTGTCTAGTGTGTAACCAGCAGGTTTGCTTCTGAGACAGTAAAAAAAGTGGGCTACCTTCTTGGCTGAGAAAGTGAAGAAGATTAGCAAGGGCATAGTGTTGTTGTCCCAAGAGTTTGCTTGGGGATTAGACTAGCAAGGGGACTGTACCCTTGGTTAGTGAAATCCTAAGAGTTTGCTTGGGGATTAGACGTAGGTCTTCCATTTGAGAACTACCAAACTAGGATAAATTCTATGTGTACATTTGTGTGATTGTTTGTTTAAATTGCTTCCACACTACTACTCCCTATTGCACCCAACTACATTCACTAACCAAAGTTTTCAAGTGATGATTTTTATTGGTATTTTTAAATAACCTATTCACCCCCCTCCCCCCTCAAGGCTATCCTCGCTGCCATATCAAGAAGACCAACAAGTGGTATTATAGCCTAATCTCTAAACTTTTAGACGATACTACGATCTTAGAGTAAAAATCTAATGGCAGTCCATGGATTTGCAGACGGTCAATCCATCTTTCGACCTCCTCTCTTTAATGGTGAATACTACACCTAGTGGAAGACAACGATAAAGTTTTTCCTACAAGGTTTTGACTACCAAATTTGGAGCATCATAGAAGATGGTGATCTCCAAATTGCCAAACCCAAGGAAGAATGGACAGCTAAAGATAAGAACAAGATATCTTTGAATAGCAAGGCAAAGAGCTTCATGTGTTGCACTCCAACCAAGCAAGAGTTCAACATAATTCTTACATGCAAAACAACAAAGGATATATGGGAAATGCTCAGGCTCACATATAAAGGGACTAACAAGGTAAAAGAAACCAGGATTGATATATTGGTGACAAAATATGAGAAGTTCAAAATGGAAGAAGGTGAGTTCATATCTCAGATGTATAATGAGTTTACTGAAATCATCAATGGACTTGCAAGTTTGTGTAAGAACTACAACCAGGGAGACATAGTCAGAAAGATCTTAAGATCTCTCCCAAAGCAGTGTACTCCAAATGTCACTGCTATAGATGAAGCTAATGACCTCTCCATAATGACATTGGAAAAGCTCATTCGATCTCTCATGGCTCATAAGATCAACATGGAGACATTAGGAGAAAGCTCTTTAAGAAGAAGGACAAATAATGCATTCAAGGCTAAGGTGAGCACTTCAGATGAAGACAATGCCAGTGAAAGCAATGAAGTTGACAGTGAAGAAGAAATCATCTTGAAAATGTTAGCCAAGAGCATGGTGAAAAAGAAGTAGGAACCACTCTACTACGAATGCAGAAAGCCTGGTCATTTGAGGCTAGATTGTCCAAGACTTAAGAAAAAAGGTGAGGTAGAAGAATCTAAATGGAAGAAAAGAAAAGAGGTGAAATGCAAGGAATATAAAAGGAAGACTGTCACAGCTACATGGGATAACTCCTCGACAGCTCTAGAACAGAAAGAAGATGAAGAGAATGTCAATCTGCTCTTGATGAACAAAACAATAAAAAGGCATTCAAATGGGTATGGTTAGGGATGCTCAAAAGCATCCGATTGATGACTACCAACTCTTCACATCATTAAAATCTGAAGAGGAAGTAGTAATCCTTAATTTTTAAGTTTTATTTAAAATTCCATTCATTTTTTTTAAAACTACAATGCTAGTAATATCCTGGCAAGATTTTTTGTCTCTCTATAGGATCAATGCAGGGAATATTCTTGAAGACCTCCCAACACAATAGCTAGTGGAAATACAATAGAAGATGTCGACAGATTCAAGATTGTGTCGACACACATAGAGGATAGGTCAACACACCATGGAACAACTGTCGACAAATAATGACAAATTGGTCAACAGATAAAAGGTATTTATGACGATTTGCTAGAGCATCAACTATGGGGGAGCCTTACATTAATGGGGAGCCTCACATTCAGGGGGAGCAAGTAAAAGAGAAAGACAATATTTTGTTCAAGTATTGTTGAACCTCTCTCCTTTAAAATGGTAAGAATATTCATTAAGGGGAGAATACATATGGTAAGATCCTTCCTTTTTGGTAATTGAAAAATAGGGGGAGACTATTTTATGCTATGAATTTTCTGCTCATATGTTGTATTGAATATTTTTTGAAAATTCACATAGATTCTGTCATCACCAAAAAGGGGGAGATTGCTGAACTACTTCTATTTCTATCCTTTTATTTTGGTGATAACAAAACCTCATAATTATCATAAAATAACATTAATATATTTATTACCATTTTTTAAGATTATCTATGCATAAGAAATAACATGTTTTATCTGAAGCTTCAGTTTGTCATGCATGTTTTTATCATGTTCAGTCAAAGCTTTATTCGTCATATATGAAGCTAGCTTCATGATATCCGAAGTCCACATTGTCATATCCGAAGCTGGCACTTTCTCATGCATGCTTTTGGTCATCATCAGTCGAACTCCTGCTTCATCATACATGAAGCTAACTTCATCATATCCGAAGTTATATATAAAGTTCACTTCGACCGACTATGGGTTTCAGTTTCGACCGACTACGTTGTTTTTCATTCTATACGATGTTCTACTTTGTCATATACGAAGTTACAGTTTTCCATATCCGAAGTTCCACTTCAACCAATAACGTTGTATTTTGATTCCAGTCAAAGTTTTTTCACCAATCGAAGTCGCCAAACGACGCTCTACATCGATTGCCTTCGTTTATATCGGTTGCTGATTATTTAAACATTGATTGCTATTATAACTTAAACATCGATTGATTCATTTAAACATAGATTGCATTAAAACATCGATTGACTTCAAACAACGATTGCTTTTTCACTTAAACATCGATTTTATGAAACATTGATTGCCTTAGAACATCGATTGTCTTAAATATTGACTTCTCTTCACTTAAACATCAATTATCTGAAACATTGATTGCCTTTGAGCAACATCGATTGCCTTAGAACATCGATTGCTTTCACATTGATTGCTTATATCGATTATCTTAAAATATCGATTGCTGACTGTTTGAACATTGATTGTATTTTTACTTAAACATCGATTGCCTTAGACATCAATTGCCTTCATACAGCGATCACCTTTTTGAAATATCGATTGCTTTAAATAAACATCGATTGCCTCTACATTTCAAATGTTTCAAAATGCCTTTGGAGCCCATTGAAAATTCAAATAACTTCCTAATTCTTATCTTGTCATTTCTCTGAAATATAAAAAGTTCTTATAGCCATTTGACAAATGACTTTCGAGTTTGAACATCTGCCTTGTATTTAATGTCTGCAGGTTCACCTCTACAGATAGTCAACATCTTGGACTTCCTACAGGTATCCTTGGAAGTGTGCACTAGCTGGAACATCTTCCTCCATTCCAAGTAGCTAGTATGCATAAGAAACAAGTTGTTAGACTTAAGAAAAGGATAGCAGAAAAAGAAGAAGGAGAAGAACAAGGGTGTAGCAACCTGAAATTTTCTGAAATTTTAAAATCTAAATAATATTAAAATTGTGAAAATTGAAAAAAAACATATTAAAGAAAACTATTTAAATTAATTAGAAAATCAAGGAAAAGAGAATTAAATAAAACCCATCAAATGAAAAAAGTAATGAGCTTTATTAAATGGACCCATTAGAGATTAGTGGGCCAAAAATGGGATTTTTTAAAAAGAGAATAATGGGAAATTAGCCTAAATTTGCAACCTAATTATTACCTAATTAGAAAAGGGAAATTTAATACATTAAATAAGCAAATATAGTTAGAGTTGGAATCCTAAACCTACCGTAATTGATTGACAACGAATTTGGCTCTCTTCCCAACCCAAACAGGAAGTGGAATGCTTAAAAGGAAGGTAGGAAATAGGAAAACTCGGAATTAATAGGAATTAGACTTAAAGTAGGAAAGGGAATGAGAAGAAGCTTAAATACTTCTCTTAAACTCCCATGGCCGGCCCTAGCTCATGCCAAGAGGTTGCTGGAACAGGAGGAGAGGCCAAGAGGAGGAGATCTCGTGGGAGAAAGGAGTTCTCAAGCCCCCAACCCGAGTTCTTCAAGTCTTAACCCTAGAAGAGGAAAATGATCAAAGGTAGGCATTCTCACGAGCATAAACCATGAAAATTTGTCTATAGGATGTCTCATCTATTAGGAAAAAAGCACTTTAATTTCATATTTTTCCATCTAGTAAATCTTCAGTTCTCAATTTTCCAAGTTCTGTGAACTTCATGACCCCGAACCCTCTTATTTAAATCATATCTTCATGGTTACTCATCCTCATGCCTTGAGATTTTTGCTATAAGAACTGATGGATGTTAGGGTTCTTTTGCCCCTAAAAGCCCTAATTTTTATCTACTCTATCTTGCGAATAAATTCTTGCATCTCCATTGATCACAGTTTGTTGTACCCCATGATTCATTTGATTAAACCTGATTAGTTTTTCCATTTACTGCAAGTTCTCATGCATGTTTTGATCACAGTTTTTCCATCCTATTTACTGCAAGTTCTCATGCATGTTTAGATCAACCTGCAACTAGTTTCATGTTTTTTCATTCCTTGTACAATTAGTTCTATTATTTTGAATCCCCCTGTGTCAAGAAGGGAAAGTCTGATCCGTAATCCAAGACATGTCTGACTCCTGTCAGACACTGGCACAGACCACCAGAACGCGACGGCCCGATAGGCCACGTTCTAAGGTCTGGTTGCAACAGTCTGCCATTCGCATTCTGAACACGACAGGCATTGCCGTCGCGATCGCTGTGCCTGGTCTGAATGGTCTGTCGCGTTCCTTACAGGTCTATGTCGCGTTCTCAGTGCCTAATCAGACAAGCCTGTCGCGATCCTTACAAGGTACTGTCGCATTCTGATCCATCCCCGTCGCGATCCTTACAAGTGTCCGTCGCGATCACAGGTTTTTTACAGAAAACCCCTGATTTGCTATGCTCTAATTGCCTATTGTGCTTATACCCTTTAATCACAGTTATACCCACAGTAATTTCACTTAATATAAATTGAACATTTCAATGTGATTTAAAATACATACACGACTAATTTCCATCCATAATTTCATGTCGCATGTACACACTTTGAACCATCCAAATATGGCTTAATTGGCATGAACATGTTACATAATTTATATGGTAATTTATGTAATTAAATTGCATCATTATGCATGTGTACATTTTCGTGCGAGGTTTTGAATACCGATCTCGACGCTGCACTATTCTAGAACTCCTCTAGAACATTGAGCACTTGTCTCTCTATATACACACTCTCTTGACTTGGACGAACTCTTCGTCAGATATTCTTTCTATCGGACTAGTGTGTCTTTGTTCAAGGCCTCCACAAGTCTCCTCTGTCCATGGATTCCCACATGGTCAACGAGCTGGTTGTACCCTAACACCTATTACCCCCTTTAGGGATCGATATGATCCAAACGGCTATTAGAAGTTCGCTCTTATCTTGAATCAAGCCGGACCTCTGGACCTATGCACAACATGGCCAGTGATAATTGAGTTCGCCTATAACAATAGTTATTAGGCAAGCATTAAAATGGCGCCGTTCGAAGCACTCTACGGAAGAAACTATAGATCTTTTACATGCTGGAAAGAGCAGCAATGGCTAGGCCCAGACATGGTACAGAATACCACAAGAGACATTCAGGTAATCAGAGACCGACTCAAGATTGCTCAATCCAGGCAGAAGAGCTACGCCGACAAAAGGAGGCGAGATCTGGAATTTCGAGTGGGTGATCATGTATTTCTAAAAGTGTCACCTAGTCGTGGCATTCAAAGATTCGGTGTAAAGGGAAAGCTCAACCCTAGATTCATCGGTCCTTTTGAAGTGCTCGAAAGGATTGGTGAGGTTGCATACTGACTGACATTTCCACCGGATCTGGCATATGTACACAATGTGTTCCATGTCTCCATGTTCAGGAAGTATGTCTATGACCCTACACACATCATCTGCCACGAGAAGTTGGTGTTGAACAAAGATGTCTCGTATGAAGAGAAGCCAATCAAGATACTAGAACGGAATGTTCAACAGCTCAGGAACCGTCCCATCCACGTGGTTAACCAGGATTTTTCCAAAATTTTAAAATCTAAATAATATTAAAATTATGAAAATTGAAAAAAAACAAACAAATAAAAGAAAACTATTTAAATTAATTAGAAAATCAAGGAAAAGAGAATTAAATAAAACCCATCAAATGAAAATAAGTAATGAGCTTTATTAAATGGACCCATTAGATATTAGTGGGCCAAAAATGGTTTTTTTTAAGAGAATAATGGGAAATTACCCTAAATTCGCAACCTAATTATTACCTAATTAGAAAAGGGGAATTTAATACATTAAATAAGCAAATATAGTAAGAGTTGGAATCCTAAACCTATCCTAATTGATTGACCACAAATTTGACTCTCTTCCCAACCCAAACAGAAAGTGGAATGCTTAGAAGGAAGGTAGGAAATAGGAAAACTCAGAATTAATAAGAATTAGACTTAAACTAGGAAAGGGAATGAGGAGAAGCTTAAATACTTCTCTTAAACTCCCATGGCCGGCCCTAGCTCGTGCCAAGAGGTTGCTGGACCAGGAGGAGAGGCCAAGAGGAGGAGATCTCGTGGGAGAAAGGAGTTCTTAAGCCCCCCAACCCGAGTTCTTCAAGTCTTAACCCTAGAAGAGGAAAACGATCAAAGGTAGGCATTCTCACGAGCATAAACCATGAAACTTTTTCTATAGGATGTCTCGTCTATCAGGAACAAAAGTCCTTTCATTTCATATTTTTCCATTGAGTAAATCTTTAGTTCTCAAGTTTCCATGTTCTGTGAACTTCATGACCTCGAACCCTCTTATTTAAATCATATCTTCATGGTTACTCATCCTCATGCCTTGAGATTTTTGCTGTAAGAATTGATGGATGTTAGGGTTCTATTACCCCTTAAATCCCTAATTTTTATCTACTCTATCTTGCGAATAATTCTTGCATCTCCGCTGATCGCAGTTTGTTGTACCCCATGTTTCATTTGATTAAACCCTGACCAAAACATATCCGTTTTCAAATTCCTATTTACTACAAGTTCTCATGCATGTTTAGATCAACCTGCAACTAGTTTCATGATTTTTTGTTGCTAGTACAATTAGTTCTATAATTTTGAATGCCCCCTATGTCAAAGAGGGAAAGTCTGGTCCGCAATCCAAGACATGTCTGACTCCTGTCGGACTCGGGCACAGACCACCAGAACGTGATGGCCCGACAGGCCGCGTTCTGAGGTCTGGTTGCGACAGTTTGCCAGTTGCGTTCTGAACGTGACAGGCATCACTGTCGCGATCGTTGTGCCTGGTCTGAGCGGTCTGTTGCGTTCCTTACAGGTCTATGTCGCGTTCTCAGTGCCTGATCAGACAAGCCTGTCGTGATACTTACAAGGTACTGTCACGTTCTGATCCGTCCCCATCACGATCCTAACAAGTGTCCGTCGCGATCACAGGATTTTTTTAGAAAACCTTTGATTTGCTATGCTCTAATTGCCTATTGTGCTTATACCCTTTAATCCCAGTTATACCCGCAGTAATTTCACTTAATATAAATTGAACATTTCTATGTGATTTAAAATACATACACACGACTAATTTCCATCTATAATTTCATGTCACATGCACACACTTTGAACCATCCAAATATGGCTTAATTGACATGAACATGTTACATAATTTATCTTGTAATTTATGTAATTAAATTGCCTCATTATACATGAGTACGTTTTCGTGCGATGTTTTGAATACCGATCTCGACGGTCCACTGTTCTAGAACTCCTCTAGAACGTCGAGCACTTGATTATATATATACACACTCTCTTGACTTGGACGAACTCTCCGTCGGATATTCCTTCTGTCGGACTAGTGAGTCTTTGTTTAAGGCCTCTGTAAGTCTCATCTGTCCATGGATTCCCACATGGTCAATGAGCCGGTTGTACCCTAACACCCATTACCCCCTTTAGGGATCAATATGATCCAAACGGCTATTAGAAGTTCGCTCTTATCTTGAATCATGCTAGACCTCTGGACCAGTGCATAACATGGCCAGTGGAAAGGTAGTGACTTCCACCTGACTGCCAACACCAAGTGCGCGTGTTGCGCAACAGTTACTATCGCCTATTTACTCGACGTGTTACGTGCAATGTCCATTAGCTCTCATCTATACTCTACTTGCTCGTCTATTCTCGTTCACTCTACTATATCTTCTATTCATCTAGTGCTGGCATCTATTTCTTGGTACTCTCTATTGGCTATTGATTGATTGTCTAAAGATAAACAATATAACCAATGCCAGCGCAATGGGTCGCGATCTGGTCCTGGGGAGATCGCCCGAAAGTGCCATTTGCCCATGGGAGTTAAATGATCAGGATGTCGACATTACATCCAAGTGCCATACTATCTAGATTAATTTAATGACAATCAAAAGTGCTATATTTTCTAATTGTCTGTTGACAACAAAGTGCTATGCTATACTCGTTGTGCTATTACTATATTTTGTGCTATTTGTGCTATGGCCATCTTGCTATTTTGTGCTATACTCAACCCTCGTGCTATATTTGGAAACCTGTGCTATTTCTTTCACGTGCTATCCTGCTATCTTTTACATGACTCTGTCGCTCTAGCATTAGTTTCTCTGCCTTTAATACATTAATCATTTAAAGCCTACTTAACTGTTGAGATTTAAGCCCTACTGGGCGTTATCGCTCACCCTGCGTTATTTATCGTTGTGTTCTCAGGTGAGACTGAGAATGAACCATACACTCAAGAGGACCGGAACGACTTGGAGTGAAGTCATGAGTACCCTAGCATCCTATTACTATGTTTAGCGTTGTAGTAGTTAGGTTTCGAAGTTTAGTCTTTGCTTTATTTCAATGTAATTGGGCCCTATAGATTGGCTCTGATATTAGTGGTTGTAACTAGACATTGGAAATTATTAATGTGAAATGTTTACTTTAGTATTATTCATTGTGCAATGTTTTGATGTCTAGTATCTGCTCTATACCTTTTCTTGCAACTGCCTCGCGTTCCGATATTCCATGTCGGGGCGTGACAAAGGGCAATGACTATTCTTCAATGGATCCTCTTCAAGCTGCTCAATAAAAGGTTGAAGCAAAGGCTGAGGAAACAACAAGAGTGAGAACCTGAAGATCATTCATGGTGTGTACATCCAGTGAGCATCCGACTTCATACACACTCAAAGTAAGCAAGGAAGAGCTCGAGCCGATTCAAGCAGAAGAATTCAAGTTGTCTTCCTTCTTCCTCATTCTCTCTCTCTGTCTTTGTGTATTTAAGAGAGAGAGAGCTGGGGGTTTAGCCTAAGGAGAGTCTCATCTTGTCAACTCTTTCCTTCTTAGGCTCAGTCTCAGATCAAGCATTTCATTGTTTATCTTAAGCATGATCTAGGAGCTTCAGGTCCTAGCTTCTGTGTTTGGAAGGGTTCCTCTTCGGTTGGAAGAGAAGGTTTGATGTGCAAGCATTCCCTTTGTGTTAAGGGAAGACACTGTTGCGACATCCTTGGCTATCGAGACCATGTCACGATGCCCTACGGTGTCACGACCATGTCGCGGCAGCCATGCCGATCGCAACATGATCGTGACCCCTAAACCGTCGCGACCTCAGTCAAGAGGGGCCTTGGTGCACTCCTCTCGGAGACCACCACAAACCAGTACAAACCATCCATAAGGAGAGGGGAAACATGGAAAACCCATAGAAAAGCTTATAAACATGCAAACCACCATCAAACCCCACGAATCATGCAATAGCATAGAGATCTACTCTCAAAGGGGAAAACCTCACAACACAGAGCATGGATTTCACTCCCACAGCCCCAAAACCATGGAGAAGCGAGGACTCTCAAGGGGGAAGGGAGCATGCTAGGACGAGTGGGAGACAAGGGGTCCCTACCTCCAAGAGTAGAGCCGACCTGTTGGGGCCTTCATTCGGAATGGCTACCTCCTCCTCACTCCAAGCACCACAAGCATGTCGCCTACACCATTGGGATGTCACCTCCTCGCCATGAGTCCCCAAGAATTGCTGGAGAACACAAGAGAGCTCAGGAGAGGAAGAAGAAAGAAGAATAAGAAAGGAAAGGGGAAGAAGAAAGGGACGTTGGCCTTAGTTTTAAACTGATGGGCTCCGTGATGTGACGGGTCGGCCCGGTGCGACAACAAGCATGTCGTGATGCCCCGTGTCGAACCATGTCGCGATAGCCATCCCCGGTGTGACACCAAAAGGCGGTCAAACCTCGAAGACCAGGAAAACCAGAATGCGATGGCCTGCCAGGTCACGTCAACACTACACGCACTTGACACCTGACAAAGTCGTTCTGATAGAAAGGACAGCGGTCAGACCGGTAAGAAAGGCAGTCGCGTCGCCTTTAGACGCCGTGACAAGAACACGACACCCATCCCCGTCGCGACCAGAACGCGACGATCGGGTTTGTCGTGACCCAAATCCTATCGCGTCCGGCTCCCCTGGCCGGACCATGTCATGACCAGGATGTCCATTGTGACCCTAAGGATAGAGCCAAGGGCCCAAGAGGGTCGGGTCTTACATCCTACCTCCCTTAAGGAAATTTCATCCTCGAAATTAAAAGAAACTCGGTCTCAAATCGGAAAGCAGTATAGAGAAAAACAACATACTAATCACTCAAAAAAATAAGGGAACTGCTCTCTCAATCCTCACGCTCCCACGGGGCCTCGCCTTCAACGTGGCGCTCCCATACTATCTTGACCAGCAGAATCTACACCTGGCGCAACTGCTGTACTCTGTGGTCCACAACTCTGACCGGGTATCCTAGTACTGACGAGTCTAGTGAAACCTCAAGCTGTGAGTAATCCAACATGTATGATGGATCTGCAATGTACCTCCTGAGCTATGATGTGAAAATCACTGTGCACACCTGCCAACTCTACCGAAAGACACAACCTGTAAGCAACCTAGCCGATCCTCTCTAAAATAGGGAAATGCCCAATATACCTCGAAATGAGCTTTCCCTTCTTTCCAAACCTCATGACACCCTTGGTCGGCGAAACCCACAAGAACACAAGGTCAGTCACGCTGAATTGCAACGGCCTTCTACGGACATCTGCATAGCTCTTCTGTCTACTCTGTGCTGTCTGAAGCTTCTACTTGACCAGTGTGATCATGTCTGCACATTGCTGTACCATCTCTGGTCCCAAAAGCTGCCTCTCACCGACTTCAAACCAGTCAAGTGGTGTCCTGCATATCCGACCATACAAAGCCTCGTATGGTGCCATTACAATGCTCGAGTGATAACTGTTGTTGTATGCAACCTCTACCATCGGAAGGTACGACTCCCAAGTACCTCTCCAATCCAAACAACATGTTGTCAACATATCCTCCAAAGTCTGTATCGTCCTCTCTGACTGACCATTTGACTGTGGGTGGTATGCTGAACTCAGTCTCAACTCAGTACAAAGAGCTCTCTGCAAACTGCGCCAAAACTCTGAAGTGAACCTCGGATCTCTGTCGAAAACAATTGAAACTGGGGTTCCGTGCAACGGAACAACTCAGTCCACGAACAATCTAGCTAGCCTATCCAATGACCAAGACATCTTGACTAGAAGGAAGTGCGCTGACTTGGTCAACCTATCCACAATCATCCAAACACCAACATGCCTCTATAGAGTATGGGGCAAACCAACCACGAAGTCCATGGTGATGTCATCCCACTTCCACTCGGGAATGGGCAATGACTGCAGCTCACCACTAAGATGCTGATGCTCAGCCTTCACATGCTGACAGGTAAGGCATCGAGCAACAAACTCTACTACGCCCCTCTCCAACCCTAGCCACCTGAAGAACCTCCTCAAGTTATGATACATCTTGGTGGAACTAGGATGAACAACATACCTTGACCATTATGCCTCAGACAACAGTGCCTGGCATGCATCATAGGGAAAGTACAATCTGCCTATGAACCTGACCTCACTGTCCTCATCTAGCTCAACATCTGGCATCTACAAAATATCTGCTAACTCTGCATCTGCCTGTTGTGCCTCCAGCACCTGACGGTACACTAACGGGTGAACTGACAAACTGGTCATCACTGCACAATCTCTGTACCTCGAAGGGCAGAAAACTCTCTAAGATAGGTCCTCAAATAACCTCTACTATCTGACTAGCAATGAACTTAGGCGAACCCATGTACTCAAAGTGTCTACTACAACATTAGCCCTTCCCTATTTTAGAGAAGTTGAAGCTGAGAAGAAATAAACGGTAGGAACAAAGGACGTTTACCTGGGTAGACGGCAGGATCGCTTGTCAGTTACCTGGATGCAGGCTGAAACCATGGCAGCAGTAGTGGTCCCACCGTGATCGCCAAAGAAGAGCTATGGACGCTCCATTCTACGCACCCCGATGCGCTTGTGGTTACTCCGGAGGTTCCCGAACGTTGCCTCTCCATCGTTGGCCTTGGATGGATTGCTGGTTGACCTTTTTGACACCCCGTTTGACCATGTGTGAAAAGTGGGAGATGAAGCGTTCAGAGACAATGTCAAAATTGTGAAGATTTGATGCGAGCAAGGAGGTAAACCACCTCAAAGCCTCCCCTTCTAACGACTGTTGGAAGAGGTGGACTAAGAGGACCCGATCGTATAGCCACCGGTGGGAATCCATGGTGAAACCGAAAAGATGGAATTGGGGGTCGGTGGTCCCATCGTACTTGCAATATTTCGGGGCCTTGAAAATCGGAGGAAAGTAGGCATTGGGGAGCTTGCAGTATTTTAGAGAGAGTGAGGCTTGGAAAGGGACAAGGACTCGACTAACAGTCTCCTAACAAGACTCTCCATCTCCGATCAGGAGATGGATTTGGATTGATTGGGGGGTGTGGGTTGGACATAGGGTGGATAGACGGAGGGAGGAGTCGGAATGTGAGTAGGTAAAGGAGTGGGAGGAGGAATAGGAGTGGTGACAGGGACCCGAGATGGGATGATCAGCATAGGAATGGGCCTAGATGAAGAATCATGGAACGAAGATGGACATGGACAGGAAGGAGAAGGAGAGGCCATTGCCTAGATGGTATGCTTGGAAAGCATTGAAATGATGTCCTCGGGCGAATAATGGGACATGAGTTTGGAGAATTCGGTGTCATCATGGATTTCTTGAACATATGTGGGGTTGACCCTCAAACTCACACTCTCATTGTCGGCCTGAGAGGAGGATTGAACCAACTTCTCGTGCTGAACATTGGACTTAATCATTCTGACAAACTCATCACAGATGTTATCATCATATTCAAATGTCGGATTGTTAGACATGTTAACGGAGTTCAACCTTGAATCCATTAGCAACACAACCTACTGATTTTAAAATGGTTAAGTTGATTAATTACACTTTTATAAGGAGAAATATAGATTTCTACCAAACAATGTTATCAAACAACGTCCCAAAATTTTTAGATGTTGTAGTTGTGTGTTAATTAGACTTGTAAAGGCTGATTCTCTCGATCCACACGCAAAATCGGGTGAATAGGCAGACTAAATGGGAGGGTAAAGGTCCTCCTGCCCCGTACCGTGAGGGAATCCACGGAATTTGAGGACATATGGAGTTCTCCTTGAAGCCAACCCGATTTACCCGTCAGGGAATCCCCATATAAAAGGTTGTGAACCAAGGAGGGGCTATCCTAGAACGTGTGGGGAGGCTAGAACAGGAGAGAAAAAGGACCCCCTGTGACTGAGGACCATTAGAGAATAGATGGGAAGTAGACAAAAAGAAAAAACAAATCAAAACAAGCCCAAAACAAGCTTCTGGGAAATAAACGGCAAAGCAGTCGTCGTTAAGTTCCTCAGAAACAGTCAACGACAGGATCGATGGATGCTAACAATAAATAAACGGCAGAAGTAGTTGACGCTAAGAAGAAATAAACGGCAGGAACAAAGGACGTTTACCTGGGTAGACAGCAGGATCGCTTGTTGTTTACCTGAATGCCGGTTGAAACTGTGGCAGCAACAGTGGTCCGACCATGATCGCCAAAGAAGAGCTGTGGACGCTCCGTTCTGCGCACCCTGGTGCGCTTGTGGTTGCTCCGGAGGTTCCCAAATGTTGCCGCTCCCTCCTTGGCATTGGATGGATTGTTGGTTGACCTCTTTGACTCCCCATTTGACCAAGTAAGAAAAGTGGGAGATGAAGCCGGAGACAATGTCAAAATTGAGAAGATCTGATGCGGGCAAGAAGGTAAACCACCTCAAAGCCTCCCCTTCTGACGACTGTTGGAAGAGGTGGACTAAGAGCACCCGATCGTATAGCCACCGGTGGGAATCCATGGTGAAGTCGGCAAGATGGAATTGGGGGTCGGTGGTCTCGTCATACTTGCGGTATTTTGGGGCCTTGAAACCCAGAGGAAAGTAGGCATTGGGGAGCTTGCAGTAGTTTTGGAGAGAGTGAGGCTTGGAAAGGGTCAAGGACTCATCTAAGAGTCTCCTAACAAGACTCTCCATCTCCGATCGGGAGATGGATTCAGATTGAGTGGGGGTGTGGGTTGGACATAGGGTGGATAGACGGAGGGAGGAGTTGGAATGTGAGTAGGTAAATGATGTAGGATCGAAAATAGGATGGACCAGATCTAGAAGGGGGGGGGGGTTGAATAGATCTAGTCCAAAAACTGCGAAACCTTAGCCAATTTTAAAAGATGCTTTAAATCAGACACAAATTATAAATGCAATTCACAGATCCGATGTGTGATTGTGTGATTTGAGTAATTAGAGTGTGTGATCAAGTCAATCAGTAGTGTAAGCGAAAATCCTATGCATACATCTAGCGCAAAGTGAAATCAAGTCACAGATTAAACCACTGCACATATGACTTTTAGGTGGTTCGAAAATCACGCCAATGATTCCTACATCCACCCCTCACATAGTGAGGCTCCACTACTTAACTTGAGTACACCACACACTGGAGCTTGACAACTCCAACACACTTAGTTCAACAACTCACACACAACCTCTAGAGCACAACCACTCTAGAAACCTGAGCACACATGCTCAACCACACACTGAGTGTACCACTCAACACAACTGAGCACAAAGGCTCACAAACAACCGGCTAGATGAAAAACAACAAGATCCAGATCCCCCAGCAATGATCTGATCTATAAAGAGTTCATTCAAAGAGGCTGGTGCAACAATTCTATGTACAATCTCAAGAATGACTCAGAAGAACAAATGGAGAATTGAGGAATAGTATGTAATTCTTGTTCATCAGAAGAACTCCCTTGTAGAAGGCTGACTTGAGAAGGTCCTTGATTGCTTGAAGTCCCTGGGCGATGCTCTGCAACTGGTGCCTCTGGATCTTCCTTGAACTCTTCTCAATTGCCTGCTTCTACTTGATCTGCTCCCTTGGAAGTGATCTCACATCATCTTCATGGATTAATCTTCATTTCTTGTGCTTGCAAGGATGAGAATTGGCTTACAGCAGCACAGGGAGAGCAAGAACGGGGAGAGACCACTTCTTGCCGCCAAAAAGACTTTTCTGGAAGGCTCTGAGGTGTTCTTATCTTAGATGGCCAATAAGAGGGGTATTTATAGCCCTAACATGGCCAAAAGTACCCTTGGGGTGCGTGGGCACATGATCCAAGGCCGATCCAAGTGATCCCTAGAATGCCACGTGTCCAGGTGGGACTTAAGATGAAAAAGTTGCCGGAGTGTGTCGACACAGTCATTGGGTGTGTCGACACACTGTCCCAATTCCACAAAAGGAAGTTCTGGAAATAGGCTCTAGTGTCGACACACTCACTGGCTGTGTCGACACACTGTCCCAGTCTAGCAAACAGGTCTTCTGGAGACTGGGTTTAGTGTCGACACCACTTGGGACTGTGTCGACACACTTGACCTAGTCTTCATGACTTTGCCTTAGGGTTTGATACCCAGTGTCGACACCAG
The DNA here is from genome assembly GCA_014218235.1 of Colocasia esculenta. Taxonomy (NCBI): domain Eukaryota; kingdom Viridiplantae; phylum Streptophyta; class Magnoliopsida; order Alismatales; family Araceae; genus Colocasia; species Colocasia esculenta. The sequence goes on along the minus strand of CM024760.1, from coordinate 67,705,351 downwards.
CAGTGGGTGTGTCGACACTACCATTGCAAGAAGTACATGCCCCTGATAAATAAACACATAAATCATTAGTCCAATGTATTATCATGAATATATGTGATATAATGTGTTTGGAAACATGCCTTTTGAGCATTGTTATTACATGTGTGATGTATTTAACATGTTCCAATCATTATGCATTAAAATCACAACTTGTCATCATCAAAATTATAAGGGGAAATGTATTAAATTCACACTCAACACAACAATCTCCCCCTTTTTTATGATGACAACATTAAGTCAACATGAAAGTTTGAATTTGAAGGAAATGTGATTCTAAGCCATTCATTCACACAACATTCAATCACATACACACTGAATGACAATGAACACATGTTTCAACATTTTCATTCACATTCATCAAAGGCCATTGAGCACAATTTAGCAACATTTGACAATTTTCACACTCAAGAGACACAATGTTACTAATAACCATGACTTTTCATAAATGGCCAAAAACCATACAAAGTTTGATATTTACAAACATTCATCCATTCATAGACAATCATTCATTGACATTCATAAAAGATATTCCTTCTCATTCAACAAAGATATTCATTACAAAGATATTCCTTCTCATTCAACAATGATATTCATTACAAAGATATTCCTTCTCCCCCTTTGACATCATCAAAAGATAAGATCCATCAAGAGGCAAAAGAATCACCTGGAACTGTCTATGTGTCGACACATGATATGGGTGTGTCGACCTGGGCTATGACTGTGTCGGCACAAGAGTGAGGGTATGTCGACCTGGCCTGGAGAAGTTTTGAAGATAAGAGCATGAGGAAAATTTGTAAATTATGGGAAATCTTTAAAATGCTGAAATATGGATGGAAGCAACTGGACAAGGAGCCAAAGAATTCATTTGTCATATTTTTACAAAAATCCAACAATACTTCAAGTTTTACACAACAACCTACATGATATATTCATTAAGTGACTTGAGCCATTAAAATGATAGTTTGAGTGATATAGGACATCCAACAGCCAATGACAAACTACCATATTCTCCAAATCCAAAGACATAAAATGTCTTTTAGATTGAAATCAATTGTGATGAAGTTAAACAACTTTAAGCAAACTGATGGAAGACAAAAATGTTTATTTTAAGCAATTCTCCTTGGACACACATTTTTTTTAATCAAACTATCAAATGTAGTAAATCTTGTTCACTCAAGAACTAATGCTTTTTACACACCATAGTACCTGGTTACTAAAGATTTGCTCATTATCCAGTTTCAAGGGGCAAATGACAACCTTTTGACATGAAAATATACATTTATCAGACGCCAATATTTCCAGTTTCTCAGTCATCATCAAAATGTATAGAGCATCTTTTGTTTTTATTTTTGATTTGTTGAACCCCTTTGAATAGAGATAGCAATAAATACCTCATGACATACATGACACTTCATTCATTGTGAAGGTTTGTAGTTTCTCAGCATTTGTGCCATTGCTCTATTGAGTAATAAATGTAAGGAGAATTTTATAAAATTGAAATCATTTATATCTCACATCAGTTGCAAAAGAGGTGTTTAAATTCAAAGCACACATTATCCTTCAATCTTTGAAAGAAATTTAAATTTCTATAGTTTTGAAGAGTATAGTTGAGAGTTGACTGTAAAAATGTAGTAGATCAATCAAAAAGTCATTTTGAGGTTCTAGACAAACTTAATGAGCACATCATGAGTGGAAGTTGATATAACTCAAGAGGAATCTTGAATTTTGTAAAAGAATGAGTAGTGAATTCATTAGCTCCCCCTGAAATGATGATTCCAAAAATTTTTCATCAGGATAAAGATATGCAAAATTGGGAAAACTGAAATGTTTCTTTTTGAAGAACAAAAACTCCCCCTCAACAATTGCATATTTAATTCTTGATACTTGGTGGAGACACATACTCTCGCATAGTGAAAGTGTCCAGACAAGCAGAACTTGTCCTTCTTCAAATCACCATTTGATATACCAAGAATTTCAACACAATGTGAGTTGAAGAATTTATTGACAAAAAGAAATGGAAGTTGATTTGTGAGAGATGTGAACAACATGAATCAAGGAAGCAAAGAAGAATGATGGAACAATGACTCCCCCTCAGAACATGCCTAAACACTCAACCCAATGAGAGATATCAAGAAGATGGACATTTGCATACACCAAGCTCTCTCCTCATGGATGCAAATCTGCTGTCAGGAAGAGGTTTAGTGAAGATGTCAGCAATTTGTTTTTCAGTTTCAATAAAGAGGAGTTCAAAAGATTTCTTTGCTACCTCATCTCTTAAGAAATGATGCCTAATTTCCATGTGTTTTGTTCTAGAATGCTGAATTAGGTTTTTAGATAGATTTATGACACTTGTGTTATCACAAAGAATGGGAACACAACCTAACTTTTGGTTATAATCAAGAAGCTGAGGTTTCACCCAAAGAATTTGAGTGCCACATCGACCAGCTGCAACATACTCAGCCTCTGCAGTTGATAGAGCAACTGAGTGTTGCTTTTTGGAAGCCCAAGAGATTAGGCATCCACCTAAGTACAAACACAAGCCACTTGTGCTTTTTCTATCAAGTTTACACCCAGCATAATCAGCATCACAATAGGCAATCAAATCTAATTTACAACCAGCAGATACCAAATACCAAGATCACATGTTCCAACAAGATATTTAAAGATTCTTTTAACAGCTAACATGTGACTTTCTTTAGGATTTGCTTGAAATCTAGCACACAAGCATACACTGAATTGTATATCAGGTCTAGAAGTGGTGAGATAGAGTAGAGAACCAATCATACCTTTGTATGTCTTTAGGTCTACTGACTTACCAAGTGAATCTTCTTCTAGTTTCACATTAATTGCAATGGGTGTGCTTGAGTGCTTGAGGTTCTGGAAGTCAAACCTTTTTAGAAGTTCCTTGACATACTTGGTTTGGCTTATGAAGATTCCCTCACTGGTTTGGTTAACCTGCAATCCCAAGAAAATTGTAAGTCTCCCATCAAGCTCATTTCAGTTCAGTTTCATTTGATTTGCAAATTCAGTGCACATGCTTTTATTTGTGGATCCAAAAATTATGTCATCAACATAAATTTAGACTACAATTATTTGTTTATTTACAGTTTTTGTGATCAAAGTTTGATCAACATTACCTCTGGAGTATCCTTTTTCAAGCAGAAAAGAGCTCAAACGGTCATACCAGCTCTTGGAGCTTGCTTAAGACCATAAAGAGCCTTATGAAGCTTAAAAATATGATCAGGATGTTTTTCATTTTCAAGCTGGAGGTTGTTCAACAAAAACATTTTCTTTTATGTATCCATTTAAAAATGCACTTTTGACATCCATTTGGTAACTTTAAACTTCAATGAGATGCAAAAGCAAGAAATATTCTTACAGCTTCTAGTCTAGCTACAGGGGCATATGACTCTTCAAAATTAATTCCAATTCTTGATTGTACCCCTTGACAACTAGTCTAGCTTTATTCCTTATTACTTGACCATTTTCATTCAATTTATTTCTAAATACCCATCTAGTGCCAATGACTGATTGGTCACTAGGTCTAGGTACTAATTCCCACACTTGATTTCTTTCAAATTGATAAAGTTCATCATGCATTGCATTTATCCATCTGAACTCATTAGAGCTTCATCAATTGATTTGGGTTCAATTTGAGAAATTAGTGCTAGTGGGTCTTCCTGAATGGCATTCAAGAATGATGATCTTGTTCTAACCCTATCATGCACATTTCCAACAACTTTTTCTATTGGGTGGTCTCTCAAAAATCTGTGTTCAGGAATTACCTGTTGAGGTGCATTTAAATTTGGAACAACATTACCTGATCCACTTGGAGTAGGTGAGTGATTGTTCAAATTTTCACCAAGGTCTTCATTCTCCTCAACAGTTGGTGAAGAATCAACAATGAAGTCATCCTCTTCATTATCTAGACAGTCCCTGCAAGATTTAGAATAGTGAGTTGAAAAGGAATTTTCATCAAAAACTACATGTGGAGATTCTTCAACAGTTTTGTTTTTAGAGAGTAGACTCTAAAAGCTCTTGAAATTTCAGAGTAGCCAAGAAAAATGGCTTCTGACTTTTAGCATCGAATTTATCAAGGTTTCCTTTATTGTTGTTATGCACAAAACATTTACACACCAAAGACTTTGAAATAAGACAAGGTTGGCTTTTTGTTTTTCAACAATTCATAAGGGGTTTTTCTGATTTTTGGTCTGACCAATGCTCTATTGAGAATATGATTTGCTGTATTTACAGCTTCAGCCCAAAAAGATTTGGGCAATTTGCTTTCCAAGAGCATGGATCTTGCCATTTCCACAAGTGTTCTATTCTTTCTTTCCACAACCCCATTTTGTTCTGGAGTTCTTGGTGAAGAAAACTTGTGAAATATGTGAAGTTCAGCACATAAATCAGAAAAAGAGTTGTTTTCAAATTCACCCCCATGATCAGTCAAAATATTTTTGATTTTATGAGGAAAACTAGTTAAGGCAGTGGTATAGAAATTCTTGAATTCAAGGCAAGCATCACTTTTGTGGGATAAAAAGATAACCCATATAAATCTAGTAAAATCATCAATAATGATAAAACCATATCTTTTGCCACTAAGACTTAGAATTCTTGTTGGGCCAAAGAGGTTCATATGAAGCAATTCTAGTGGTTTAGATGTGAGTACATTATTGAAGGTTTTAAAAGATTTTTTGGTTTGTTTTCCTTGGGCACAAATCCCACAAAGTTGATTCTCTACATTTGAAAAAGATTCAGGAAGACCTTTGACCAAGTTTAGCCTTAACAGTTTATTTATTATTCTGAAACTTGCATGACCAAGTCCTTTGTGACAGGTCCATGTAATTTCATTTTTATTTGCAACAAGACAAATGTTTTCATAAAAGTTTCATCAAGGTTGATCATGTAAACATTGTTTTTCCTCTTTTTCCAAAGAATTTTATTTCATCAGTTGAAGAGTCAATTATTCTGCAAAATCTAATTCAAACACAACTTTGTGACCTTTGTCACATAGTTGGCTAATGCTCAGTAAATTATAATTCAGACCATCAACTAATAAACATTTTCAATTGAGTTTGAGGAAGATTGACCAACTTTCTAGATCCAATGTTTTTTCCTTTATTTTTACCTCCAAATGTCACAGAACCTCCCTCCTTTTCGATCAGGAATGAAAATTTTACTTTATCTCCTGTCATGTGTCGTGAACACCCACTATCAAGAAACCACACATTTGAGTTGGGTGCACGACCTTCCTGCAAAATCAATCAGTGAAGAGAAATTTGGTACCCAAACATTGTTGGGACCATCAGATTGTTTGAACATTGACAGCAAATCTTTTCTAATCCAAATCTGATTTGTTTTTTTTGCTTTTGTTTTGTTTCAGTGGTGTTTTTTTGCCTTTTTCAATTTATCCTTTCCTTTTGAAATAAAACACCAGTGTTCTTTTTCTCATTAGGATGGGAGTTATGCATTTGGACATGATTGTTCATTTGTGGAGGTCCAAACCAAGGATTTTGTTGGTACATAAAAAGTTTGGATAAAAGAATTGAGAGTGGTACCAAAAAGGATTGTGATACCATTGGTTCCAAGAATTAATCCAATTGGCTTGATGTGTTGTCTTGGTCCAAGGTTTATCATGAATGTTTTCTTTTGTGTTTTTCTTATTTTTCAAGTTTTTATTGATTTTTTGGTTGTCTGGTTGGTGGTTTTTGAGGTTGAGCAGGTCGACCTGTCTTTGACTGGTGTCGACTCAACAGTCACAGTTTTCATCTTTTATTGACTGGTGTCGACCTGTCAGTGATTGTGTCGACCTGTTTGGTTTCCTTTTTATTCTGGTTTTTAAAAGTTTTGTTGTGTTTTGCTTGACACTTGCTTGTTTTTGTTGTTTTCAGGGCTAGGACTTTTGACAAAATTTATTAAGGGTGCTTTTCCCTCATTTCACCAGATTTGTCTTTCTTGGATTTTTGTTTGGTAAATCCTAGTCCATGTGATATAGATTTCATTCTTGCACCTAACAAGGCATCCAATTGTCTTTTCCTTTGGTGATGGTTTCAATGACTTGTTCTTTTTCTTTTAACTGGATTTCTAAAGTTTTGATTTCATCAACACTTTGTTGTTTTTCTTTTTGTTGCAACTCCAGTTATTTCAGACAGTTTTTTAAAGTCATTGTTGGATTTTTGAGATGCAATCTTGAGCTCATCAATTTGATTTAGAAGACTTTCCTTTTCTTCATTGAGCTCAGCTACTTCATTTTCCAATTCAGAAATTCTTTTGTTTGTGGATTGGTTATACAAGATGTTTTCTATTTTCTTCTTTAGATGCTTATTTTCTTTCTTGTTTCAGAATAGTTCTCAACTAGTTCAGCATAAGCATCTTGCCAATCATCAATTGTATAATCTTCAAAGGATGTACCTACCTTCCCATCAGAACTGTTTGCCATAAAGCAATTTCCTCACTTTCAGAGCTTGAGGACTTCTCTTCTTCATTCTCACTTGGATCTTCATCTGACCAAGTGGCAACCATTGCTTTAGGCTTCTTGAATTTGTTGATCTTCTTGTATTTTTCCTTCTTGTTCTTAGACATTCTCCTTTCATGTGTCCTGGTTTGTTGCACCTGTAACAAATAACAACTTCATCAGTTTTTTGATTTCTATTTGAATTGGCATTTGAAAAGGAAGTATTTCTTTTCCCAGATGAGAATTTCTTTTTCCCAGTGAATTTTCCTTTTCTAGATTTTAGAAATTTCTGAATTGTCTAGTCATGAGGGCAAGCTCATCCTCATTGGACTCAGACTCATCATAACTTGTTTTCTCTTGTTTTTATCCTTGTTACTTGATGAAGCTTTAAGTGCCACTGGTTTGGTCTTGATTATGTGCTCTTCATTTCTTTTCAAGTTTATTTCATAAGTCATTAGGATCCTATGAGTTCATCCAAAGAGATTTTGGATAAATCTTTAGAATTTTCAATAACTGTGGCCTTAGTGTGCCAAATAAATGAGAGAGAGCGCAAGATTTTTCTTACCAAATCAGCATTAGTGTAGTCCTTACCTAGAGTCTTCAGTCCATTTACAATAATCATGAACCTAGCAAACATTTCAGAAATTGATTCATCAGATTTCATCATGAATAATTCATATTCAGAAACAAGAATATTTGCTTTGGTTTCTTTAACTTGGGATGTTCCCTCATAAGTAAGTCAAGCTTATCCCACATCTCCTTAGTAGATTTGCACATGGATTCTTGAGTACTCTTTTGGTGGACTGCACATTGAACCATGTTCATGGCACTGTAGTTTAGGGTGGCCCTCCTAATTTGTTCCCTTGTCCGAGTTTCCTCTTCTCCCTGTTCTCATAAGGACCTACCTCAACTACCCTCCAAATCTCATAGTTCTGGGCTCTAAGGAAGACTTGCATGCGATTCTTCCAATAGGAATAGTCAGTCCCATTGAAGAAGGTGGCCTATTGATGGAATGGCCAGCAATAAAACCTCGAGAATCCATTGATCAAACTGAAGTATAGTGAAAAAACACTTAACAAACAGCAGTAAACACACAGAACAAACAAAACACTCAGATCAATATGAACCCGCTCTAATACCATTATAGGATCGAAAATAGGATGGACCAGATCTAGAAGGGGGGGGGGGGGTTGAATAGATAGTCCAAAAACTGTGGAAGCTTAGCCAATTTTAAAATGCTTAAATCAGAAACAAATTATAATGCAATTCACAGATCTGATGTGTCATTATGTGATTTGAGTAATTATAGTGTGTGATCAAGTCAATCAGTAGTGTAAGCGAAAATCCTATACATACATCTAGCGCAAAGTGAAATCAAGTCACAGATCAAACCAATACACAGAAGATGTTTAGGTGGTTCGGAAATCACACCAGTGATTCCTACATCCACCCCTCACACAGTGAGGCTCCATTACTCAACTTGAGTACACCACACACTGGAGCTTGACAACTCCAACACACTGAGTTCAACAACTCACACACAACCTCTAGAGCACAACCACTCTAGAAACCTGAGCACATAGGCTCAACCACACACTGAGTGTACCACTCAACACAACTGAGCACAAAGGCTCACAAACAATTGGCTAGATCAAAAACAACAAGATCCAGATCCTCTCGTAATGATCTGATCTATAAAAAGTTCATTCAAAGAGGTTGGTGAAACAATTCTATGCACAATCTCAAGAATGACTCAGAAGAACTAATGGAGAATTGAGGAATAGTATGTAATTCTTATTCTTCAGAAGAACTCCCTTGTAGAAGGCTGACTTGAGAAGGTCCTTGATTGCTTGAAGTCCCTGGGCGATGCTCTGCAACTGGTGCCTCTGGATCTTCCTTGAACTCTTCTCAATTGGCTGCTTCTACTTGATCTGCTCCCTTGGAAGTGATCTCACATCATCTTCATGGATCAATCTTCACTTCTTGTGCTTGCAAGGATGGGAATTGGCTTATAGAAGTACAGGGAGAGCAAGAACGGGGAGACACCTCTTCTTGCCGCCAAAAAGACTTTTCTGGAAGGCTATGAGGTGTTCTTATCTTGGATGGCCAATAAGAGGGGTATTTATAGCCCTAACATGGCCAAAAGTACCATTGGGGTGTGTGGGCACATGATCCAAGGCCGATCCAAGTGATCCCTAGAATGCCACGTGTCCAGATGGGACTAAAGATGAAAAAGTTGCCGAAGTGTGTCGACACAGTCATTGGTTGTGTCGACACACTGTCCCAATTCCACAAAAGGAAGTTCTGGAAACAGGCTCTAGTGTCGACACACTCACTGGCAGTGTCGACACACTATCCCAGTCTAGCAAACAGGTCTTCTGGAGACTGGGTCTAGTGTCGACACCACTTGGGACTGTGTCGACACACTTGACCTAGTCTTCATGACTTTGCCTTAGGGTTTGATACCTAGTGTCGACACCAGTAGTGGGTGTGTCGACACTACCATTGCAAGAAGTACATGTCCCTAAGAAATAAATGCATAAATCATTAGTCCAATGTATTATCATGAATATATGTGATATAATGTGTTTGGAAACATGCCTTTTGAGCATTGTTATTACATGTGTGATGTATTTAACATGTTCCAATCATTATGCATAAAAATCACAACTTGTCATCATCAAAATTATAAGGAGAAATGTATTAAATTCACACTCAACACAACAAAGGAGTGGGAGGAGGAATAGGAGTGGAGACGAGGACCCGAGATGGGTGACCGGCCTAGGAATGGGCCTAGATGAAGAAGCATGGAACAGAGATGGAGATGGAGAGGAAGGAGAAGGAGAGGCCATTGCCGGGACGGTATGCTTCGAAAGCATTGAAATGATGTCCTCGGGCGAATAACGGACATGAGTTTGGAGGATTCGGGGTCATCTTAGAGTTCTTGAGCATAAGTGGGGTTGACCCTCAAACTCACACTCTCATTGTTGGCCTGAGAGGAGGATTGAACCGACTCCTTGGGCTGAACATTGGAATTAATCATTCCGACAAACTCATCACAGATGTTATCATCATATTCAAAAGCCGAATTGTTAGAAATGTTAACAGAGTTCAACCAAGAATCCATTAGCAACACAACCTACTGATTTTAAAATGGATAAGTTGATTAATTACACTGTTATAAGGGAAATATAGATTTACAAACAATGTTATAAACAACGTCCAAAATTTTTAGATGTTGTAGTTGTGTGTTAATTAGACTTGTAAAGGCCGGTTCTCTCGATCCACACTCAAAACCGAGTGAATAGGCAGACTAAATGGGAGGGTAAAGGTCCTCCTACCCTGTACCATGAGGGAATCCACAGAATTTAGGGACTTATGGAGTTCTCCTTGAGGCCAACCTATTCACCCGAGAGGGAATCCTCGGATAAAAGGTTGTGAACCAAGGAGGGGCTATCCTACAACGTGTGGGGAGGCTAGAACAGGAGAGAAAAAGGACCCCTCGTGACTGAGGACCGTTAGAGAATAGATAGGAAGCAGACAAAAAGAAAAAATAAATCAAAACAAGCCAAAAACAAGCTTCTGGGAAATAAACAGCAAAGCTATCATCGTTAAGTTCCTCAGAAACAATCAACGGTAGGATCGATGGACGCTAACAATAAATAAACGGCAGGAGCAGTTGCCGCTGAGAAGAAATAAACGGCAGGAACAAAGGGCGTTTACCTGGGTAGACGATCGGATCGGTTGGCATTTACCTGGATGCATGCTGAAACCATTGCAGCAACAGTGGTCCCACCGTGATCGACAAAGAAGAGTTGTGGACGCTCCGTTCCGTGCACCCTGGTGCGCTTGTGGTTGCTCTGGAGGTTCCCGAAAATTGCCGCTCCCTCGTTGGCGTTGGATGGATTGCTGGTTGACCTCTTTGACTCCCCATTTGACTAGGTTGACTAGAGAGAAGAAGGAAGAAACCAGCAAAGTAATCGACAGGATGTGATTTCCAGGGCCTCACCTGTGCCCAAGGAAGTATCTTGATCACGCCGATGACGCTGCCTCGCGTAGCGGATGATGGTAGTACTCTGACTTTCCTTTCATCGGCTGGCCAAAGGAAGGAAGCTCCACGGTCTCGTTTGAAGTGTTCCTGCCATGAAAAGAACTCTATTAGACCTAAATGCAGTGTAGTAAACGTCGAAAATACAAAGAAAAAGCCCAAAAGGAGAGCCCCGTATCGGTTGCGGGCTTGAGAAACGGGGTGGCCAAGTGTTATGACCACCCTTCTTCCCTTCGTTTTTGGTTTGAAAAACCCCTTTTAGGTGTGTAGGGAGGTGCACTACGTGCCTAGAGTGTGAGTGTGTGTAGTGAGTTGCATGCAAAGCTAAAGGAAGAAGAAGAGAGAGAAGGAGAAGAGGGAGATGATCCTCATTTGTAGTCATGGTTGGCTCCTTTGTGGGGTCCTCTAGCTCGTGGTGAAGCCTTCTGGACACTCCAAAGGTTGAGAGAAAGAGAGGAAACAAAGGTGGAAGCTTGGATGTACTTTCTCTCTCTTCTCTCAAAGTAGCAAAGCTTGGGCGTCCAGTATCTCCCCTCCTCACTTAGAAGGTCAAGGAGTGACATATATAGACAGTGGGGGTGGAGCTAGTGAGCATTGGATACTCAAGTGTGAGAAAACACACTTAAACATGTGGCAATCCATGTGTTAAGGCTTGAACCAATGAGAGGGTGCCATGTATGACTTTTACTGTGTCAAGGGGGTGCCAAGGTGGCCCATTTTCCCAATGGGAGCAGCCCCATGCATTGCATGGGTGAGGAGAGGGCGCTTAGTGGGTTGGAATCTCAGGTAGTTGCGCAAACCAGGTAAACCCAGGTTGATGGCAAGCGATGCTACCGCCAACACCATGCAAACGTCAACCCCTGTGGACGCCAACGGGAGTCGACGTCAAGGGACTATGCCGCCAACTTGTAGTCAGCGGCAATCGATGTTGCCGTCTACATGGAATCCGAGGCAAGTCAACAAGCGGTCAAATAGGCCATATTGGGCCGTGAACCACACGGAGATGGGCCAAATCTTGTGTCTACACCAGGTCCAAACCTCCACGCCAGAGTGAGGCAGGAACACAAGTAACACAACAATAACTGACGTAGTCTGGCCAGACTACGGTCCCACGCCTGGCCTCTGTAGGTGGTTCTGGAGCCACAAAGAGCGAGGTAGTGAGAAGAAGGACTAGCTGGACTGTGCTGGGAAGAACACCTAAAATGACCTCGGTGTCTCAGACCAACTATGAGAGCTCTGCAAACGACTCAACGCCGCTGTCCTAACCAACATTTTCCCCTCCGCTCCAGAGTCCGTGACCGAGCATGCCCACCGCTCGGAGTACTCCCTCAACCATTCGCACAAGGACGGGGGTCCCAGGCGATGGTAACAACCTCTCTCATGGGACAAGCCCTCAAGTGCCGAGCACCGGGCGAACGACTAGTGTAGGACCGTACTAGGAAAGTAGCCCTGGTGCCACGGGTACAGAAAGAACCGAAAACAATGAAGACTCCACAGAAAATGGAACTCCGCAAGACTTACCTGTCTCCACTACTGTCACGATGCCATGGGCAGTCGCGACACTATCACGACGTCCCTAGCTGTCGCGACCATGTCACGGTAGCCTTTGGTCACGACATTATCGCGACCCCTAAAACGGTCGCGACCTTAGTCGAGAGGGGTCCCGGTGTAGTCCTCCCAGAGACCACCCCAAAACAAGTACAAACCATCCATAGGGGGAGGGGAAACATGGGAAACACATAAAAAGACTTATAAACATGCAACCACCCTCAAACCCCACGAATCATGTAATAGCATAGAGATCTACACTTAAAGCGGAAAACCTCACAACACGGAGCATGGATCTCACTCGCACAACCCTAAAACCACAGACAAGCTAGGACTCTCAAGGGGAAGGGATCATGCTAGGATGAGTGGGAGACATAGGGTCCCTACCTCCAAGAGTAGAGCCAAACCTTTGGGGTCTTTACGTCAGAATGGCCACCTCCTCCTCGCTCCAAGCACCACGAGCACGTCGCCTACACCAAGGGGAAGTCACCTCCTCGCGACGAGCACCCAAGAATTGCTGGAGAACATAAGAGAGCTCGGGAGAGGAAGAAGACAGAAGAAGAAAAAAGGAAATGGGAAGAAGATAGGGGCTCCAGCCTCGGTTTTGAACCAATGGGCCCCGAGACGCGATGGGTCGGCCCGGCGCGACAACAAGCATGTCGTGACACCCCCGGGCATTGCGACCATGTCACGACAGCCATCCCCGGTGTGACACCAAAAGGCAGTCAATCCTTGAAGACAAGAAAAACCAGAATGTGATGGCCTGCCAGGTCGCGTCAACACTGTACGCACCTGACACCCGATAAAGCCGTTATGACAGAAAGGACAATGGTCAGATTGGTCAGAATAGAAGTCACGTCACCTTCAGACGCCACGACAAGAACGACTGGGTTTCTCGCGACCCAAAGCCTGTCGCAACAGGCTCCCCTGGCGTGACCATGTCACGACGAGGGTGTCTGTCGCGACCCTGAGGACAGGGCCAAGGGCCCAAGAGGGCCGGGTCTTACACTTTAAGTGACACGTGCACATCACATGATGTCCTAAACTGAAGGCATTTTTAAGAGTTCACAGAAAAAGGTAATTAATGTTATAACAATTGATCTCAGACATAAGGTAATTCATGTTTAAGTTGTTGGCAATCCATGTTATGATAATCGATGTTTAAACATAAGGTAATTGATGTGAAGACAATCGATGTTTAAAAATGAGGTAGTCGATGTCTAACATGAGGTAATCGATGTGTAAACATGAAGCAACCAATGTATAGACAATCGATGTTTAAACATGAGGTAATCGATGTCCAACATGAGGTAATCGATGTGTAGACAATCGATGTTTGAACATGAGGTAATTGATGTGTAGACAATCAATGTTTAAACACGAAGCAATTGTTGTTTGCCATGCAATAATTGATGTTTGATCGACTGCCAAAGAGCCGACTATCATAACATCGACTGTCATAGAGTCGATTGTCACAATTATAACATGAATATATGAAGCTCATGGCTTCGATGAACCAAGTGTAAAAGTGAACATCCGAAGACACACTATCGAAATGGTCTTTGTCAGACGAAGTGTAACTTCGTCATATACAAAGCTGGACTTCAAATATGACGAAGTGAGCTTCAGATATGATGAAGTCACTTCGACTGATTGAGACTAAATTTAACATTGACTTCAGATCTACTCAATTGCTCTTTGTGAGACGAAGTGTAACTTCGTCATATCTGAAGTCCAGCTTCGTATATAACGAAGTTCTGCTTCGACTGACACAAAACAAATTCGAACATCCGAATGCACAATGATAAAATAGTCATGATCGGTCGAAGTGACTTCGTCATATCTGAAGCTTAGCTTTGTATATGATGATGTTCCACTTCGTCATATCCGAAGTCTAGTTTCGTATATGACGAAGTTTGACTTAGACCGACAGAGAACAAAACCGTACATCTGATGTTTGTGCTTCGACTGACGACGACCAAAAGTGAACATTCAATGTTTATGTTAGCAAGGTTGCAATGTGGCCAGTCAATCCATGAATTGCAAACATGAATCAAATGATATGCAACATGAAACCACTTAAGTACATCAATAAACCAACGATATTATAATGACAACAAGATGACCCAAAATTATATCAACATCAAAACATATCAAATCAATCATCATCAAAACAATAATTATGATTATTCACACATAACACAACATTCTCCCCCTTTTTTATGATGACAAAACATTTACAACTATTTCAACCAGAAATTTCTCCCCTTTTGACAACAACAAAAAACAATCTCTCTCCTTTAAACAAGGATAATTATAGTCACTCTCTTGACAAAATCACTCCCCCCCTGTGATGATACCAAAGATGAATGTAGACAGATGTGATATCAAAGGGCATAAAAAAATGGAGATTAAAGAATGAGTGACAAGAAAGAGATCAAAGAGAGGAAGTGAGAGATGAATGAATCAGAGATGATTAGAATCAGTGAGATCTCAGACATTAAAATATGGGAGAGAAATTACTGTGTCTTTTGATTGTTCAACAGAGTTTAATAGCAAAGACACATTTAATCACAACATTTGTCAAAGTTTGAAGGATCTGAATACATTTAAAAAGATGAAGCAAATGTGATTGAAGGTGACCTATATGAGTTGGCAAAAGTGTTTATCACATGAGTTTAGTAGCTAAACATTTAACACAATGTAGAATAATAACTCTAAACTCAATTATCATGAACTTCATCTAGGTCAATGCACATGTTGTTCTTTTGATACTTTGAATTTTGCTTTCTGTTATTTTTGTGAGAGAGAATATAATAATAAATTGGTTAAATCACACTTTTCAGTGCAAGAGGTCATATTTACTCATACAATACCGCCTGATTACTTAGTGGTGTAACCTTCATTATCATATACAGAGTTGAAAAATATATTATCACTTTTTGACGTGAGCCAAGACACTTGTTTAGCTGAAATGAGCCCGGTTACTCAGTGATTTAATGAAATTTTCTTTGCTTTGTTTGTATCTCTCTATTTTTTTGAACACTTTCTTTTTGAAATATTTTTAGGAGCAGATACTCACATTGATTAGAATAGGCATGATCATGCGTAAAGAAAGATTATTCATATCATGTGTTAAAGATATAGCTTCAAAACATGCACATGTTAAACACTAATGCTACTCATGTGCCTACAAGTGTTTTGCAACTCAGTTTAAATGAGTTCAGTATTAAAAATTGACATAAACTAGTTTTAGATTGTATCTTTAAGACTAAACATAGTGCACAATTATTTTAGTTTCGATGTGTGAATTCTCTCATATAAAAATATCATAAAAACTCCTTCATTCAAATGCTTGGGAATCAAAATAGACAAAGATTGTGATAAAGACTTCCCCTATCATGTAGCTCCCCCTCACAAGGTGAGCAAAAGATTTGAATAACAGAGTGCTAATGCAGAGGCAAAATTTTATTAACAAGAAGAAGAAGACTTTTTATTTGCAAGAAGAAGTGAAAGAAATCAAGACTTTGGAAATTTACAAGAGCCAAGCTCTCTCCTTAAGAAAGAGAATTTGTTTTCTGATAGAGGCTTAGTGAAGATATCTACAATCTATTTTTCAGTGTCAATAAAATGAAGCTCAAAAGTTTTCTTAGCAACCTTATCTCTTACAAAATGGTGCCTTATGTCAATGTGCTTTGTTCGTGAATGCTGAATTTGGTTCTTAGAATGATTAATTGCACAAGTGTTGACACAAAGAATAGGAATACAACCCAAGCTGGTGTTTCACCCAAAGCATTTGAGTGCCACAACAACCATCTGCAACATATTCAGCCTCTGCAGTGAATACAACTATTGAATGTTGCTTTTTGGAAGCCCAAGAGAATAGGCATCCACCTACATACAAACACAAGCCACTAGTACTTTTTCTATCAAGTTTGCAACCAGCATAATCAGCATCACATTAAATAATTAAATCCAATTGGCAACTAGAAGGATACCAGATTCCAAGATCACAAGTTACAACAAGATATTTAAAATTCTTTTAACAGCTAACATGAGACATTCCTTAGGATTGACCTAAAATCTAGCATATAAGTACACACTGAATTTAATATCTGGCCTTGAAGTTGTAAGGTAGAGCAGAGAACCAATCATACCTCTATAAGTCTTGAGATCTACAGACTTACTAGATGAATTCTCCTCAAACCTTACGTTTATAGCCATTGGTGTGCTTGAATGTTTGAGGTGCTGATAGTCAAATTTCTTCAGGAGCTCTTTCACATATTTGGTTTGATTGACAAATATTCCTTCATTTGTTTGATTTACATGCAATCCAAAAAAGAGTTGTAATTCACCCATCAACCTCATTTCAAATTCAGTTTGCATATGGTTAGTAAATTCAGTACATAATTCTTTATTTGTAAATCTAAAGATTATATCATCAACATTAATTTGAACAACAATGATTTGATTTTTGACAATTTTTGTAAATAGATTTTGATCTACATTGCCTCTTGTATATCCTTTATTCAGAAGAAATGAACTCAATCGGTCATACCAAGCTCTTGGAGCCTCCTTAAGGCCGTAAAGAGCTTTATTGAGTTTGAAAATCTGATCAGGATATTTTTCATTTTCAAAACCCGGAGGTTGACTAATAAAAACATTTTCTTTAATGATTCCATTCAAGAAAACACTCTTGATATCCATTTGATATACTTTAAATTTCAGGGATGATGCAAAAGTAGGAAAGATTCTTACAACTTCTAGTCTAGCTATAGGGGCATATGATTCTTCAAAGTCAATTCCAAATTCTTGATTACCCCTTTGCAACAATTCTACCTTTATTTCTAACAACATGCTCGTTTTCATTCAATTTATTTCGGAAAACCCATCTAGTGTCAATGACAGACTAGTCACTATGCTTTGGTACTAATTCCCACACATTGTTTCTGTCAAATTGATGAAGTTCTTCTTGCATTGCATTGATCCAGTCTTCACTGGTTAGAGCTTCATCAATAGACTCAGGTTCAATTTGGGAAATTAGTGTCAAATGGTCTTCATTTATTACATTTTGAAAAGATGATCTAGTTCTAACTAGATCTATCTTTCAAGTTACCAACTACATTCTTAATAGAATGATCTTTTAAAAGTCTGTGTTCAGATATTACCTCTTAAGTTTCATTTAGTTCTGGAACAATATTACCTTATCCACTTGTGGTACGTGCTAGATTGTTCAGATTTTCAGAGGCTCTTTCATGCTCCTTAACAGTTGCTGAAGATTCAACAATGAAATCATCTTCTTCTACATTTTGTAGAGTTCTGTAAGAAGTAGAACCATTAGATTTATAAGAGCTTTCATCAAAGACTACATGTGGAGATTCTTCCACAATTTTATTCTTCAGAATGTAGAATCTATATGCTCTAGACTTTTTAGAATAACCAAGAAAAATAGCTTCAAGACTCCTAGCATCAAACTTATCAAGGTTTTCATTATTGTTGTTATGTACAAAACATTTGCAACCAAAAATCTTAAAGTAAGACAAGGTGGGTTTTTTTGTTTTTCAAGAGTTCATAGGGGTTTTTTCTGATTTGTGGTCTAACCAATGCTCTATTCAAAATGTGGTTTGTTGTATTCACAGCTTCAACACAGAAGGATTTGGGTAGTTTGCTTTCCAAAAGCATGAATCTAGCTAATTTCACAAGAGTTCCATTCTTTCTTACCACAACTCCATTTTGTTCTTCAGTTCTTGGAGAGGAAAATCTGTGGAAAATGCTTAATTCAGCACATAAATCAGAAAAACTTTATTTTAAATTCACCCCTATGATCAGTCAAAATGGACTTTATTTTGTATGAAAATCCGATTAAGGCAGTGTTACAAAATTTCTTGAATTCTTGACAAGTTTCATTTTTTTGGGATTGAAAGATAACCTAAGTCTATCTAGTAAAATCATCAATGATGACAAATTTATATCGTTTGCCACTAAGACTGAGAATTCTTGTTGGCCCTTAAAGGTCTATGTGAAGTAATTCTAGTGTCATAGAAGTAAGTACATCATTGAAAATCTTAAAAGATTTCGTAGTTTATTTTCCTTAAGCACACATCCCACAAACTTCATTTTCAACATCAGGAAAAGATTCAGAAAGTCCTTTAAATAGATTTAGCCTTATGAGTTTATTCAAGCTGTTGAAACTTGTATGACCAAGTCTCTTGTACCAAGTCCATGCAATTTCAGTTTTATTAGCAACCGAACAGATGTTTTCATCAAAAGTTTTGTCAATATTTATCAAGTAAACATTGTTCTCTCTTTTTCCAATGAAGATTATTTTTTTCAGATGAAGAGTCAATTATTTTACAAGAGTTTGACTCAAAAACAACTTTGTGACCTTTGTCACACAATTGACTAATGTTGTACAAGTTGTAATCCAACCATCAACAAACAAAATATTTTCAATTGAGTTTAAGGAGGATTTACCAACCTTTCTAGATCCAATTATTTTCCCATTATTTTTACCTCCAAATGTGACAGATCCTCCTTCTTTTTCAACCAGACATGTGAACTTTGTTCTGTCGCCTGTCATGTGCCGTGAATACCCACTATCAATATACCACATATTTGAGTTGGGTGCACGACCTTCCTACATATATCAGATTAGAGAACAAAAACAATTGGTGTCCAAACATTGTTGGGACCATCAGTTTGATTGAGCAAAAATAGCAAATCTTTCCTAACCCACATTTAAGTCATTTTTGTTTTGGGTTTCACCTCTTAAATGACTTCCCTTTTTGGCAATTTAACATTATGAGTTGGTGTGTAAACACCGGTGTTTTTCCTTTCATAAGTAGGTAAATTATGCATTTTGGTATGATTGTTTATGCATGGAAGTCCATACCAGAGGTTTTGTTGATATCATTAAAATTTTGGATAGAATGAATGTGAGTTATACCAATCAGGACTGTGGTACCATTGCTTCCAAGAATTGATCAAATTAGATTGATATGATGCTCTGAATCTCCAATCAATATCATGAGAATGTGTTTTTACATTTATATAATTTTTCAGATTTTTTTTTATCATCCTTTTGCTTTCAGAAATGGATAGGTTGGCCTATGCTAATTGTGTGTCGACACAGTGGCCACATGTTTCAGGTTATGGCTAACATGTGTCAACCTCTCTGCAACATTTCTCAACCTGATCAATTTCTTCTCATTGGATACATTATTTTTATTCTAGTTTTTGACTATTTCAGATGTTTTCTTTGATAATTGTTTATTCTTGTTTTCTAAACTATTGCATTTAACCAACTTTATCAAAGAAATTTTGGAAGGTTTTCCTTTCTTTTCAGATGGTTTAGTTCTTATTGGTTCTTCTGTGGTAAATCCCAGTCCATGCTTTTTAGCATTCATTTTAAGTCCCAACAAGGCATCAAGATTTCCTTTTTCTTTTGTGAAATTCTTTATCACATGATCCTTTTCATTGAACAATTTTTTAAGTTTTTCAATTTTATCAATTGCTTGTTGTTTTTCCTTTTATTGCATTTCAAATTTCTCTGTCAATTTTTCAATTTCATTATTAGCCATCTGAGACATGATTTTGAATTTGTTACTGTAAGCGTAACATTGGTCGGCTCAGACCAAGGTGACCGTTGAGGTGCTTCTCGCCGAAGAGTGAGCCGAGACGACCATGCCTATGAATCTCGTTTGAGGCGCGCTTGGCCAATGTGAGATGCTGGTTCCGAGCTCTCGACTTGACCTACAAAACCCACCAAGAGGCTTCAGCGGGGAGACACTCCAATGCTCTTGTTAATCTCTATCCGAACAGAATGGTCTAGCCTCAGGGTAGAACATTGTACCTGTGCCTGTGGAGTTTCTGCCTCTTATAGAGTGCTAGGACACCTGTGTTATAGTTGGACACTGCCGCCAATCTTGTTGGGGGTTTCCGTGATTAACGTCAGTTGGATGTTGCCACCGCCCTACCAAGTCATCGTGACCGTGGTCTTAATAGCCGTAGTTATTAGTCCCGTAATCTTTGGAACTTACTTTACCTGCCTCGTCGGTGACGTGAGCAACACTCTGGGGCACCCGCGAGTATGGAGAGCTCCACGTCGGCTATGTCTAAAATGAAAGAGCTCATGGCCGAGCTTAAGGGGACAGCTGGAGGAGTAAAGCTGATTTGGTATCTCCGACCTAACTCGTCGGATGGTATGTTTTCAATTGACGTAAAAAGGTTGTTGGCTTGTGCCCTCGATGCGGTCGAACTAGCCCGAGGATTAAGCCGACCTGCCTGGATATCCCCATATCATTGGCCCCCCAGGTTCACTTCGGACTGCGAACGATGGCCGAAGTGAAGTTGAATCTCTTCGCCGAAAACACGTGTCAGACCAGGTGGTTCTGCTAGTCCACGTGGCCTACTCAATGCCACGTCATCCTGTTGTCAAACGCCGCCCTACCATAAGGATGCATCTCAATCTTCTTCAGAGCTGCCCTACGCTGAATGTCACTTCTACCAATGTATAGTGCACCAATCGTCACATCACCTCCTCGACTCCCGTGTGCTATCATGGCGCTCCCCGTTGCCCGCGACGATCAGAATGCAAGGCGACAACTGACAGCCAATCCAATAATGCCACGCGTTAGGATCTGAACCGTCGATGACTATTCACCGTTGGATATGCTTGGCCCCCTGGCACTATAAATAGAGGGGTCTGCTGCTGAACCACTAGCCTTTTTCTCTCACGTGACCCTCCCTCAGACGAGCAGCCGACGAGCCGATGACCTACGTGCCGACGTCCGAGCAGCCGATGCCTGACCTTGGTCCTCGCTTACTTCCTTGGAGGTAAGTAATGTCTTTGTCTAGCTCATTTACGATAGCTTCTTCGGCTCCTCTCCTTCATGAGGATTCATCAGCAGGAGGTTCTCCTTCTGAGAACTTTTCTTCCTCGTCTGAGGCATCCTCGTCCTCTTGCCCTTCCTAGGGGATGATCGTTCTGGAGGTCTCTCAGCCCGACGTCCACACGTCGGGGCCTGCCGAAGAGTCTTCCATTCTTTGAGTCAATTCTACATCGTATGTCCCCAGGAAACCATCTTCCCACACTTCGGGTTCTCGTCGGCAAGCCGACAGTGTTGCCGATGCCTGCTGTGAGATTGATTCTGAGACCTTTCAATGGATGAGGAACCATCCAGGTCTCATCCTTCCCGAGCACTCTACCATCTATTCAGACAAACAACTCTGAGCCCACTACTCTATGGAGGGAGCGTTGACTCCGAACTCTTGGAGGTCGGTTGTCGATTTTTTGGTGACATGTGCCCTGGTCGAGGCCCTTCCGACCAATCAGCTCTTTTTCTATTGCTTCTCGGTTAAGGCATTTGGTGACTGGCTATACATCGCAGCTCGGTCTGGTCGCCAAATACTTGGCCGAATAGCGTCCTCTATCCACAACTGGAAGAGGAACTTCGTTTTCATTCATTGTTCGTTCGGAGGGCCTTTTCTGACCACTTGGTCCATCATCAGCATTCGAGACAAGGCCTTCCGTTCCCCAAACCTTGTCAAATCCGAGGTCTCAAAGATCGAGTCTCTATAGGCGGTGGAGCCTCCCGAGAAGCTATTCGAGCTGATAGCTAAGGCTAGCCGAGGTCTGAACTACGATTATTATCTCTGATTGTCTGCTACCATCTTAGGACAATGAACCTTCTATTCTTGCAGCAAGGGCCAACAAGGGAAAGTTGTTGGCTTCCCTAGCCAAGGGGAGAAGCGGTCTCTCTCTTTCCGAGTTGGCCAAAAGGGAGGTCATGTGTTGGGGCAAGAAGAAGGTGAGCCGAGGCGCGAAGCCCCTTCACCCAACCGAGGCTGATGCATCGGTCGTCGCCCCTACTTTCTCGGCTTCTCACTAAGAGCCACGCCTCCCCGAGACGACAGGTCGACCAAGCATCCTCGGCCAGCCAAAGACATATCAGTTGACGCCACTACCTTGGTCACCTCTCAGCCGAGGTCTTCCAATCATTCTGGGGGGCTCAGCACCACAGAGTGGGGCAAGCAAGCGCTCCCTGCCGAAGTAAAGGTTCCGACCTTGGGTGTGAGGTCGAACCAGATTATTGACGATTTCTACTCGTCAGTTCAAGGTGTAATGGCCCAGTTTGAAGCTATTCACTATCGGGGCGAGACCTCCAGAGCTTCTGCCGAGGTGCGCTTGGCCGAGAATGCCCAGAAGATTATTGTCGAGAAGGACCTTCGAGCCAAAGAGTTCGAGCGGGTAAATAAGGGCGAACCTAGGGCCGACAAACTCCTGAAGTCAATTTAGGCCGAAAAAGAGGCTCACCGAGCCGAGCATCAGGCTCATGAGAAGACCAAGGCCAGCACTTTTCAGTTGGTGGCCGATGAGCTTGAGAAGGCGGCTACCGAGGCTATTGCTGAGTACCGTGAGTCTAACGAGCTCAAAGCCGAGGTCATCAAGCTCTTTCGACAAGGGTACAACTTTTGCCTTAAGCGTGTTCGGAAACACTTATCAAGCATTGAACTTTATGAGGTTGAGCTCCCTGAAGAGGACAAGTAAATAGGCACTGACGACAGAGAAGAGACCACTGCTGCTATCGCCGATGATGAGTTGGCCCCCACTACTGGCAAGGGTGCCTCGGAAGCTGCTGTCGATGAGGTCATAGCAGTTCAGCCTGCAATGTCTGGCAACGAGGAGACTCAGGTCACCAATGACGACATCATCATAGATTAAGTGCTTCATGTTTGTAAATGGCGGCTCGCCACCCTATGTACCTTTCTTCATTAATGGAATTTTGTGAACTTTTTGTCATCACATGCTTGTGTTTGTCATCGGCCCATCCAAGAATGTGTACTTTGAATAATTTCCACAACCAAGACCACATAATTATATAGGCCACCGCTACTCTATGTCGATAAGTTTAGCCTCTGTATATCGAACATTCATCCTTGACGAGTGCCGAAAACCAGTTCGTCGGTTCACGTCAAATGTGGTCCCTTAGTTGCTGGAGCGCCGAAGCGATCTTGTCCTTGGGAACGACACCCACGTCTTGCGTGTGACAAAGAGGCCACACCCTCGAATCAGGTCAGACGTTGTCTCTCAATTCCTGAAGAGTGCCTAAGCAACCTCGTTCAGCGAACTATGACGCCATGCCTTGTGCGTGCCGAAGCGACCATGCCTTCGAATCATGTTGGACATCATCTCTCAGTTCCTGAAGAGTGCCTAAGCGACCACGTTTAGAAAACTATGACATCCACGTCTAACACGTGTACCGAAGCAACCACACCTTCAATTCACATCGGGCGTCGTCTCTCAGTTCTCGAAGAGTGCCTAAGCGACCTCGTTTGACGAACTACGATGTCTACGTCTCGCGACCTGTTCTCGTTCTGCTAGGATCAACAATTGACGATGCTATAAAATGACTCGTTGGTTTCTTCATGACGATGCTATAAAGTGACTCATCGGTTTCTTCATGATGATGCTATAAAGTGACTCGTCCATTTTCGATCATTCAAAAACTATTGTATCACGCAAGCCAACAGAGATTCAACTTCATCGACAAATCACAGAGAATATCACAGTTTATTGGGATAGCCAATCTGCCAATGACATAACTCGTCGGCCTCACGACCGGGGTCCTCAATCGCACAATATGAGCCTTCAGCTCAGGGTACACTTGACAGTGTTCGATATGACTAAATTACATAAAGCAAGGTCACCAACGACTATGTCTGATGGCCGACCATGAGGCCCCCTGGCCGTATGTATGAGATCTGCTAGGTAAAAGCAAAGGATTAGCTCATGAAGATGCTCTAAGCGACTTGTCATTTTTCCTTTCTTGTCATTTTTCCTTTCTAACTATCCTCTGGAAATTCTTGTCGGGGTAACCTTATACACTTCTGGTTGGCCCCTTTTTCATTCATAGATAATGCGTCAGGGGCTTCTCAATGTCCGTACTTAGTTGAGTTCAACTGAAGGGATATGGGGAAAGCCGTACAGACCTTTAGTAGTGTTTTCCCACAGACGGTGCCATTATTACTGTAAGTGTAACATAGGTCGGCTCAGAATGAGGTTACTGCTAAGGTGCTTCTCGCCGAAGAGTGAGCCGAGACAACCAAGCCAATGAATCCCGTTTGAGGGGCGCTTGGCCGACGTGAGACATTGTTTCCGAGCTCCCGACCTGACCTACAAAGCCTGCCGAGAGGCCTTGGCAGGGAGACACTCCGACGCTATTGTCAGTCGCTAGCCGAACAGAATGGTCTAGCCTTGGGATAGAATAGCGTACCTGTGCTTGTGAAGTGTTTGCCTCTTATATAGTGCTAGGACAACTGTGTTACAGCTGGACGACCCCGCCAATCTCGCTGGGGGGGTTCCGTGATTAACGATGGATTGGAAGTTGCCACCGCCCTGCCAGGTCATCGTGACCGTGGTATTAATAGCCGCAGTTATCAGTCCCGTAATCTTCAGTGCTTACCTTACCTGCCTCGTCCGCAAAGTGAGCAACACTCCGGGGTGCCCGCGAGTATGCCGAGCTCCACGTCGGCTTTGTCTGAAATGAAAGAGCTCATGGCCGAGCATAAGAGGACGGCCAAGAAGTAAAGCTGATTTGGTATCTCCGACTTGACTCGTTGGATTGTATGTTTTCAATTAACTTAAAAAGGATGTCGGTTTGTGCCCTTGATGAGGTCGGCCTAGCCCGATGATTAAGCCGACCTGCCGGGATATCCTCGTATCAGAATTTATCCAGCATTACTTCCCTTTCATCATTAAATTCAGAAATTTACTTTTCAAGTTCAGACATTCTACTTTCTAGAGAAGTACCATGCATAACATTTTCAATTTTCCTTTTCAGATATTTGTTTTATTAATTTTTTTTAGAGCATTTTTCAACCAATGTGGTTTAAGCCCAATCATCAACAGTATATTCTTCAAAGGAGGAGCTTAACTTGTTGTTACTGCTGTTGGCCATAAAGCATACTTCCTCATTTTCAGAACTTGAGGAATTATCTCATTCTTCTTCACTTTGGTCTTCATCTGACCAGGTTGCTAGCATTGCTTTTGGCTTCTTTGTCTTGATACCCTTCCCATGCTTCTTGCTCAGGTCTCTTTTGAATCCACGACACTCACCATTCATGTGTCCTGGTTTATTGCACCTGTAACATAAATTCAGATTATCAATTTTCTTGTCACTTCAATTCAGATGCGAGGATGAAAATGGAAATTGTTTCTTGCCAATGGATTGTTGTGTTTTCCATGGTGTTTGCCAATTCTTGATGTCAAAATTTTTTTGAACTATCTGGTGATAAGGGCAATTTCATCCTCATCAGATTTAGATGATTCAAAAACATTAATTTCATCCTCTTTATCTTTTCCACTTGTTGAGGCTTTGAGTGGGGTTGGTTTAGTGTTTACGATATGTTCTTTAGTTCTTTTCAAATTTATTTCATAAGTCATCAGTGATTCTATGAGCTCATCCAGAAAGATTTTGGATAAGTCCTTAGAATGCTCGATGATAGCTACCTTAGTATGCCATGCGTGAGATAAGGATGGAAGGATATTTCATACCAGGTCAGCATCAGTGTAATCCTTTCAGTCCATTAACAATTACCATGAACCTAGCAAACATCTCAGATATATATTCATTATACTTCATGGTAAACATTTCATAATCAAAAATCAAGAAATTGGCCTTAGTTTCTTTAACTTGTGATGTTCCCTTATACATTAACTGAACCTTATCCCACATTTCCTTTGCAGAGAAGCACATGGACACTCTAGCATATTCTTGAGGATGAATTGCACATTGAAGCATATTCATAGCACTAAAATTTGATGTAGCCCTTCCTATTTGTTGTATGGTCCATGTATCCTCATCGCCAGTGATTTCATAAGGGCCATTTTCAACAATCTTCCAGATTTCATAATTCTGGGCTCTAGGAAACACTTGCGTTCGGTCTTCCAGTAAGCATAGTTAGATCCATCAAAGTAGGGTAGTTTTTTTATAGAGTGGCCCTCAGCTACAAAACCTCGAGAATCCATTAACCAAATTGTATAGCGGTTGAACAATCAAGCACACAGATCAAATCAGATATATCAAACAAATTCGATAAAATTAGATTATAATAAAAAATAGAGATTAACCTACGCTGATATCAATTGTAGGATCGAATGAGTAGGGTGAATAGATCTAGAATTGGGGGTTGATAGATCTCACACCAATCATATTGGAAGCTTGAGTAATTTAAAAATTACTTCAAATTTTAACACAATTCAGTGAAAACTCATAATGATCTGATGTGAGTGTGCACAGTTGATGTGTGAGACAATTAGACAAACAGTGTGTGAGCGATCCCTATGGATACATCTACCGAAGAGACAATTAAACAAACCACAATGCACAAAGATTTTTAAGGTGGTATGGAGATCATAATAAGTGATTCTTATATCCACCCCTCACCACTGTGAGTATTAAACCACACTATCTCATAAAAGAGATACAACACACACACACTTAAGATCATGACGGCTCAGTCCACAAACTTGATCAAACCACTGAAGGAACACATACACGATTACACACACTCTCTGATAGAGATTAATCTGCACAAAACGCTTGTGCAAATCAATCAACTCTCAGAAAAACACACACAAATGAAGAACCTTTGCATGTGCTCTCCTCTGTTATCGAACAACTAGAATTCAATGAAATTCAAAGATCTGGACACTTCTCCTCTAAGATTGGATCTCCAGATCAGAAAGAACTACAAAAGATTCACGAGCTTTTTCTTTTTCTTCTTCTTCTTCGTGTCACTCCTCTGCTCCTCTTTTTGGGCTCTTCATTTTTTTCGCTCCTTTCCACACCTCTATTTTGTTGCTGCTTCTAGACACTTATCCTTTTTAGCCGCCCTTACACAAAGGACAAGGGCTTATTTATACCCAAATGTCCAAACCTCATACATAGGATTGCGTGTACCCAGAGCCTTTAAGTGACACATACACATCACATGATGTCTTGCACAGAAGGTATCTTTAAGTGTTCAGAGAAAAAAGGTAATCGATGCTATAACAATTGATCTCAAACATAAGGTAATTGATGTTTAAGTTGTTGGCAATCCATGTTATGACAATCGATGTTTAAACATACGGTAATCGATGTGTAGACAATTCATGTTTAAACATGAGGTAATCGATGTCTAACATGAGGTAATTGATGTGTAAATATGAAGCAATCAATGAGCAGACAATCGATGCTTAAACATGAGGTAATCGATGTCTAACATGAGGTAATCGATGTGTAGACAATCGATGTTTAAACATGAGGTAATCGATGTCTAACATGAGGTAATCGATGTGTAGACAATCTATGTTTAAACAGGAAGCAATCGATGTCGACATGTGATAATTGATGTTTGATCGACTGCCAATGTCATGTCCCGATGCAGAATATCGTAACGTGAGGTAGTTGCAAGTAAGCGAGTATAGAGCGTATAACAGACATCAAGCCATTGAACAAATGAATAATGCTAAATCAAATGTATTTCATTGCTAATTCCACTAATGTCTATTACAACCACTAATCCAAAGCCATTACATGGGGCCCAATTGAGATCATTACATTGAAGGAAAAGAAAGAAACTAGTCCAAGACTCTAGTATGACACTAATATGCCGGGGTGTTCTTGAATCACTCTGGGTCCTCCCCATCCTGATGAGTGTCACGATCTTCCTCAGTCTCACCTGAGAACACATATCAAATAACGTAGGGTGAGCGATAACACCTAGTAGGACATAAATCTCATGATCAGACATTCTTTAAATGATTAATGTATTAAAGAGCAGAGTAACAATTGATAGAGAGAGAGTCAAGTAAGATAAAGCAAGTGATAGCACAAACATGATTTCAATAGCACAAGTGTTAAGTATAGCACAAAGAGTAGGATGGCCATAGTGCAAATAGCACAATATAGTTCACGATAGCACAATAAGTCAAGTATAGTATAGCACTTTGATTGTCATTAAATAGTCGACATAGATAACACTCAGTGTGATGCTAAACACTCTGGTCAGTTAACTCCCGCGGGCACTAGCACTTTTAGGCGCACCTTCAAGGACCAGACTGGGCCCCTTATATCACCAAGTATTAGTCACGTTGTTTATTTTTAGACAATCAGTCAAATGACCATAGAGAGTACCAAGAATAGATGAGAGTATTTATTGAATTAATAAGAGTGTAGAGAACGTGAATAGATGATCAAATAGAGTATAGGTGAGAACTACATGTCAATGCGTGTGAAACAATGTTAAATAGACAATAGTAATAGTTGCACAACACGCATGATTGGTGCTAGCAGTCAAGTAGAATTCACTAACCAACCACTGGCCAGGCTACGAAGATATTCCAGGGGTCCGACGTAATATCATGGTAGGAGAGAGGAAATCTAAGGCCATTTGGATCATACTAATCCCTAAGGGTGTTATAGGTATTGAGGGTACAACCGGCTCGACGACCATGTGGGAATCCATTGACAGAGGAGACATACAGAGGCCTTCAACAAGGATTTACTAGTCCGACTGAAGGAATATCCGACGGAGAGTTTGTCCAACTCAAGAGAAAGTGTACATAGAAACAAGTTGCTCGACGTTCTAGAGAAATTCTAGAACAGTGGAGTGTCGTTAACGGTATTCCAAAATAACGAGAGAAAATAAAACAAGTCCATTAAAAATAGGGCAATGATGTATAATTATTGAAGTAAATTACCATAATCATTATGGAGTATCTTACGTCAATATGTATGGTTTCAAGTGTGTGCATGTGTTAGAGAAATCATAGATATGAAAAGATCAAGTGTATGGCTTTTAATAGCATGATTACATGATCATAATTTAGACGAACCATTTACTGCATTTTTCTACATTGACAGGATGTATAGAGACTGTAGAAGGACAAGAACCATAGAAAACTAGGGTTCATGTAAAAAAATCAAGAAGGTGACGTACCACTATAAGGATCGCGACAAGGTACTTCAAGAACGTGATAGAGTGTTTAAAGGAACACGATAGGGTCCCTAGGATAGACAGATAGAATGTGACGAAAGTGCCTGTCGCGTTCTGAACACAACGGGTTCCTTATTGCGACCCCCTTAAGAATGCGACCTATCGGCCTGTCGCATTCTTAGGGTTCCACCTAAGCTTGAGAGGGAAATAGCCTTGCCTTGGATTACGGTCCATACTTTCCAAGGGTTGACATAAGGGTGTTTTAAAATCAAAAACTCAACGTACACTTGATGAAAAATCATGAAACAATTTTTAAACGAAACTAGACATGTAGCACCCCGAAAATTTTAATTACATAAAAACTCAAATAAATAGAAATAAATAATTTCCATAATATCAGAGTATTTAAAACATACGTATCATTATCGTATGTTCTAAAACACATCGAAAAATTTCGTAAAAATTATAAAGTGTATTGCGACTTATTATCGTAATTCATGAATAAGTCAAAAAATCATTATCACACGTACTTGGATGAGTCCGGAAATTAAATAAAAATCATATACGGACTTCAAATAATATCCTCCAATGACCCATCAAGAAATTTGGGTCAATAAAAACCATTTGGGCTAGGTTTAAGAGTTATTGTGACCGATTATCCAAATTAGGAAACAAGTCGGAAAACCATTAACACGGAAATACGACGCAATCATAAATTAAATAAAAATGTTGGAGAGACTTCTAACATTATATATTAATGACCCAATATCATAATTGGGTCAATGGACCACATATGGCCCAAAAATCAAATGAAACAAGAAAATACATAGAAATTCGTAACTCTAAATAGGCTGAAATTAGAAAGAGGCAATTTGAGTTGAATTGGGATGCAATCATACATTATTGGCAACTAAAATTTGTGCCTAACTATGGTGGGAGGTTTCCTAAAGCCTCGCACACTCAAAGGGAGGAAGGAATCCTCAAAAATAGGAAACTATCATGTCAAAACCGCAACTTGGTTTTCCTAGTCATAATAGGACTCCTAAACACCATGGTTGCTTAAATACTCTTCACCAAACCTTAGGAATGAGTTTTTGAACTTGCTAGGGTCGTGTGGAGGAGCTCTTGGTGGCTGAGGAGCTGTGGAACGCCCACACCAAGCCATTCTTCTTCCCCTTCTCATCTGCTGCGACTTGCACAAACCGTCCACTTGAAGTCGACCAAAGGTGAGTCAAACCATAACCAAACATTGCAAGGCCTATACCCCTGGAAAGAGGGTCACGTCTACGTTCTAACCGAAGTGGAATGCCCAAATTCCATGCAGTATACAGGGAGTATTAAGCATTTGCCTCCAAGTGGTCTGAACACGGGTTTTATGGAAGAATGGGACTTTGTCAACCCAAAAGGTTGGTTTTCTCGGGCCAAACGTTAATAAATCTTATACCAATGTGTAGAGCATCAAGTTAGCTTCCATTTCCCACTGGTTTCATCAAATTCCAATGAGTAGATTTTGAATTATAAGTGTTTTGCCAAAGTCGCGCATTATTAGGGCTTTTCACGTTCTTTATATGTTGCACATGATTGAAGACCGAATTAGAGCAAACCCACAACATGAAAGTTTTTCTATTAGTTGTCCTCGTCATGTCTAGTGTTGAATGTTTTGTCTAAAGGTCAATAGTTAGAGAGTTATAAGCATGGTCCGATTTACTGGAAGCACCCTTACATGTCTAGGTTGGTTTAAAATTGGTTTCGTTATTTTTCATGCACTGTACAATTTGTTCACTATTTTTGAAGCACCCTGTGTCAATATAAGGCAGTTCTAGACCGCAATCCAAGAACATGTCCTTTCTCTGTCGGATTCAGATGTAGACCCTGTGAACGCGACGGCCCGATAGGCCGCGTTCTGAAGTCTTGTTGCGATAGTAACCCCGTCGCGTTCTGAATGCGACAAGCGCGCCGTCGCTATCTCTCTACCTGTTCTGACAGCCCTGTCGCCTTCTTCATATGAACCTGTCATGAACTGCCTACCTCATCAGACAAGCCTGTCGCGATCCTTACAAGGTGCTGTCGCGTTCTGATCTGACCCCGTAGCGATCCTTACAAGGGTCCGTTGCAACCTCAGGATTTTTCATGAAACCCTACCTATTTCTTTTGCAAAACTTACTGCTATACCTGAGTTATGTTTAAATATGATATTTAGCGTGTAATTCACATGTCTTAGGTCTGATCTTTGCATGATGGTTTGTTTAATGGCCTAAAAGTGATTAACCTATTTAAAAAGCCTTAATTACATGAATATTATTCTAATTACTTTGTTAATGATATGATCATTCATGAAACTTGTGATTTACTCTTGTTACCGTTCTAGCTTGATTTAAATGATAATTATTATCTTAAAATCTTGTAAGCCCATGTATAGTTAAATGCATTGTTCATTGCATGCCATCATGTTAAGTGTTTTCCGCGAGTTTGAGACCGATGGATTGTGAATTGACACGCGTACATCACTACACACTTGCACTTCTAGGCAACCCTTTGTTGGGGATTTGGAAGCTCTCTACCGGTCATTCCGAATCGGTAGACTAGTGACCTTTTCTCTAAGACCTCCGTAAGTCTCCTCTGACCATGGATTCCCACATGGCTGACGAGCAGGTTGTACCATTGAAGTATCCAGAAGTTAGCGTGCACTTCCTTTCTCTCCTTGTTCTCGTGAGTGTGATTTACAATCTAGACTAAATCCATTAACGTAAAGATTAAACTAAAGTATAAATCGTACTGTTATGCTGCCAAATTTATCTCTTGACCATTGTTCTCATGAAATCATGATCAATTACTTATTACTTGTTCCCATCATCATCATGAACATGCAATTACACATGCTTACTTATTGAAACTCTCATTGACCATTATTAATGACTGTCGGTATCTACATTTAAATATTTACGTAAGATGCTGATCGGGCACGGCGAGTGTCCAAGGGCTCCAGTCTACCCCCAATGACAGAGAGTCATAAATATATTGTTAACCATGGGGTATAATGATTACTGGCATTGCATCTGCGCTGGGAGTCTTGCTTGCTTGTTGAATGATAGATACAATAACCACATACACGTGTCCTGGTGTACATTCTTGATGGATCTTTTCTTGGTGTATATTAGTGTCTACGTGCCTGATTAGTGTTACATTAACAAGCTCGTACATTCTTGCTTGCTTGCTTGCGTGATATGGTCATCCTGCATTTAATGCAATTCTTGACATAAATCAAAATCTTGCGTGCTTGTACAAAGTGATCTATTGCTCGTTCTATCTCGTTATATCCTTCTAGATCTTGTTCTATCATGATCACTCTATCTAGCTTGTTCATGTATCGTGTTTTAACAAGTTTTATTCATACATGCATATCATGACAATCATCGTGCTTACCTAGTTCTAAATTTCTAATCACTTATATCATTGCCCGCACATTGAGATATAAATCCTACTGGGCTAGTTTGCTCATCCCCTACCTTTACCCAATCTAGGTGACTATGAAGTGCAAGAGGAAGAGCAAGTCGAGGATGGGAATGCATCCGAGTGAAGAGCATTCCAACTATGAGTCTAGTTATAGTAATTTATTTTGAGAGTTAGAACATGTAGTAGGAAGTGAGGAGTATTATGTACTTTTCCTTTTTATTGAGTCTAGTTCTATTATCACATAGTCTAAGAGTGGTAATAGTTCCATTTTGAATACAATAAGTTGAGATTTGAATAAAAGATTAGTTGAGTTCAATATTTGGGTCCTATGATGATGTATGTTGTTATACATTTAGTGCATGCTAGCTAGAGGCTTATTTGCCGACTGATCACGTTTTGGGATATCGACTCCAATTATTCCACATTATTAACATCCTCTGCGTAATTCTCGAGACGTGACAGTTTAGTGGTATCAGAACCTAGGAATACCAAATAGGATATATGTCTCAGGAATAGGAGATACCTATGGAACCTAGGTCATGGAAATTAAATACAGTACCTGGTGAGAATGGGTAGAGACTGGGAATATGTTAGCAAGAATTAAAACACTCCTACCCACTAACTCTGATAATGTATCTAGAGACATTAATTGGTTTCCATCCTTTCCTCAGGAACCCTCATAACTCCTACGCTCAACTGCAATGGCTCGCAACCAGTGGCAAGCTATGCAAGACACTGTGGCTGGTCTAACCTAGGCATTACAAAATGTAGTTCAGGCTAGAAATCAGGCTGCGGCTGCAAGGAATGGAGCCGGTGATCTGCACTGGAATTTTAGGAGTTTAAACCCTCCTCATTTCTCTGGATCCCCTGACCCAGATGAGGCAGAGAATTGGCAAGAGGAGATAGAACGAATTTTCCAAGTTATGAAATGCACTAACAGGGAGAAGGTAGTACTGGCCACTTTTCAATTCACTAAGGATGCTCGAGCATGGTGGAAGGCCACATCGGCTCACCTGCCTAACGTTGGCGAACTGAAGTGGGCCAGATTCCTGGAGATATTCCGGGGAAAGTATTTCTCTGAAAGAGTTAAGGAGAAGAAGGCAGCGGAGTTTGCCGCACTGAAGCAAAAAGGAATGTCCGTGGCTGAGTATGAGGCTCAATTTGCACGTCTGGTTGTGTATGCCCCACATCTGGTGGGAACTGAAAGACTAAAGGCTAACTGTTTCATGGATGGGCTCAGGCCCATGTTCATTGAAAAGCTCGGACCACACAACATCCAAACCTACACTGAGATGGTCCAAAGAGCTCAACTGGTAGAAGATACTATGGCTATGGTGGAAGGCATGAGGGGGAAGGACATCTCAAAGCCGACCTTTACAAAAAAGGGGAGCAGTCGATACAACTGGAACTTTCCCCAATAACAACAATAACAACAACAAGAGTCCAACCACTGGGAAGGACTATGGCATGGAGAAAAAGATCAAAGTAGAAGAAACAATGACAGTGGAGTATTGTAAATTTTGCAACAAGTCTGAGCACCAAGCGGACAAGTGCTGGAAGAAGGCCGGGGCTTACTTGCGATGTGGGAGTCATGAACATCGTATACCGAACTATACCACGCTAAAAGACCAAGCTGGAAGGAACCAAGGAGGGGTAAAGCGTCCAGGACGCTTGAATGCAATAACGCAAGCAGAGCTCCCGAAGGAGGTATGATTATTAAACCCCTAGACTGATTTTATGATGTTAGTACATTTCTAAGTGGGGGAGATCATTAAGGAGAAATTAGAAAGGGATAATCTAGTAATTATATCATTAAGGAGAAATTAGAAAGGGATAATCTAGTAATTATACCATAGTTCATCTGATGGATTAAGATAGAGTTATAACAGCCGTGGAAGGAAGACAAGAGTGGAGGGAACCAAATGAATAGTACTAGTGGCTATAGGTGTAGATGTTGGACTAGTATTCATGATGTTGAAACAAGTTAGAGGAATTAAATCTGAAACGACCTCAAGGATCATAACTATCAAAAGACAATTAATGATCTTTGAATTTGGGGACCAATTCTCTTAAGTGGGGGAGAGTGTAGCACCCCGAAAATTTTAATTACATAAAAACTCAAATAAATGGAAATAAATAATTTCCATAATATCAGAGTATTTAAAACATACGTATCATTATCGTATGTTCTAAAACACATCGAAAAATTCCGTAAAAATTCTAAATCAACCCTAAACATTATTAATAAATGTTTCACAAAGAAATTTGTGCCAAGAAAAATTGGATTAGCCATGTTTAAAGTGTTTCGCGACTTATTATCGTAATTCATGAATAAGTCGAAAAATTATTATCACACGTACTTGGATGAGTCCGAAAATTAAATAAAAATCATATACGGACTTCACATAATATCCTCTAATGACCCATCAAGAAATTTGGGACAATAAAAATCATTTGGGCTAGGTTTAAGAGTTTGTGTGACCGAATATCCAAATTAGGAAACAAGTCGGAAAACCGTTAACACAGAAATACGACGGAACCATAAATTAAATAAAAATATTGGAGAGACTTCTAACATTATATATTAATGACCCAATATCATAATTGGGCCAATGGACCACATATGGCCCAAAAATCAAATGAAGCAAGAAAATACATAGAAATTCGTAACTCTAAATAGGCTGAAATTAGAAAGAGGCAATTGAGTTGAATTAGGATCCAATCATGCATTCTTGGCAACCCAAATTTGTGCATAACTATGGTGGGAGGTTTCCTGAAGCCTCACACACTCAAAGGAAAGAAGGAATCTTCAAAAATAGGAAACTATCATGTCAAAACCGCAACTTGGCTTTCCTAGTCATAATAGGACTCCTAAACACCATGGTTGCTTAAATACTCTTCACCAAACC
Source organism: Colocasia esculenta (assembly GCA_014218235.1). Lineage (NCBI taxonomy): Eukaryota > Viridiplantae > Streptophyta > Magnoliopsida > Alismatales > Araceae > Colocasia > Colocasia esculenta. Next base: position 67,669,917 of record CM024760.1, on the reverse strand, counting down.
TTAGGGATGAGTTTTAGAACTTGCTAGGGTCGTGTGGAGGAGCTCTTGGTGGCTGAGGAGCTGTGGAACGCCCACACCAAGCCATTCTTCTTCCCCTTCTCGTCTGCTACGACCTGCATAAATCGTCCACCTGAAGTCGGCTAAAGGTGAGTCAAACCATAACCAAACCTTGCGAGACCTATACCCTTGGAAAGAGGCTCAAGTCTACATTCTAACCCAAGTGGAATGCCCAAATTCCATACAGTATACAGGGATTATTAAGTGTTTTCCTCCAAGTTGTCTGAACACAGATTTTATGGAAAAATGAGACTTCTTCAACCCAAAAGGTAGGTTTTATCGGGCCAAATCTTAATAACTCCTATACCAGTGTGTAGATCATCAAGTTCGCTTTCGTTTCCCACTGGTTTCATCGAATTCCAATGAATAGATTTTGAATTATAAGCGTTTTACCAAAGTCGCGCACTATTAGGGCTTTTCTTGTTCTTTATATGTTGCACAAGATTCAAGACCGAATTGGATAAAACCCACAACATGAAAGTTTTTCTACTAGGTTTCCTCGTCATGTCTTGTGTTGAACATTTTGTCTAAAGGTCAATAGTTAGAGAGTTGTAAGCTTGGTAAGAGGGTCGCTGCATGAAGCTACGTTTTCGAGTTGCACTTGGCTTTTACGTTGTGTTTGACTTGATTAAAGCCTATCAAAACCATCATTGTTTTCTAATTCCGATTTACTAGAAGCACCCTTGCATGTCTAGGTTGGTTTAAAACTGGTTTCGTTATTTTTCATGCACTGTACAATTTGTTCTCTATTTTTGAAGCACCCTGTGTCAATATAAGGCAATTTGGACCGCAATCCAAGAACATGTCCTTTATCTGTCGGATTCAGGCGCAGACCCTGTGAACGCGATGGCCCGATAGGCCGCGTTCTGAAGTCTTGTCGCGACAGCAACCCCGTCACGTTCTAAATGCGACGAGCACGCCGTCGCTATCTCTCTGCCTGTTCTGACAACCCTGTCGCCTTCTTCATATCAACCTGTCGCGAACTACCTGGCTGATCAGACAAGCTTGTTGCGATCCTTACAAGGCACTGTCGTGTTCTGATCTGACGCCGTCGCGATCCTTACAAGGGTCTGTCGCGACCTCAGGATTTTTCATGAAAGACCACCTATTTCTTTTACAAAACTTACTGCTATACCTGAGGTCTGTTTAAATATGATATTTAGCGTGTAATTCACATGTCTTAGGTCTGATCATTGCATGATGGTTTGTTTAATGGCCTAAAAGTGATTAACCCATTTAAAAAGCCTTAATTACATGAATATTATTATAATTGATTTCTTAATGATATGATCATTCAAGAAACTTGTGATTTACTCTTGTTACTGTTCTAGCTTGATTTAAATGATAATTATTATCTTAAAATCTTGTAAAGCCATGTGTAGTTAAATGCATTGTTCATTGCATGCCATCATGTTAAGCGTTTTCCACGAGTTTGAGACCGATGGATTGTGAATTGACACGCGTACATCACTACACACTTGCACTTCTATGCAGCGCTTTCTTGGGGATTTGGAAGCTCTCTACCGGTCATTCCGAATCTGTAGACTAGAGACATTTTCTCTAAGACATTCGTAGGTCTCCTCTGACCATGGATTCCCACATGGCCGATGAGCAGGTTGTACCATTGAAGTATCCAGAAGTTAGCGTGCACTTCCTTTCTCTCCTTGTTCTCGTGAGTGTGATTTACAATCTAGACTAAAGCCATTAACGTAAAGATTGAACTAAAGTATAAATCATACTATTATGCTGCCAAATTTATCTCTTGACCATTGTTCTCATGAAATCATGTTCAATTACTTATTACTTGTTCCCATCATCATCATGAACATGACATTACACATGCTTACTTTTTGAAACTCTCATTGGCCATTATTAATGACTGTGGGTATCTACATTTAAAATTTTACGTGAGATGCTGACTGGGCATGGTGAGTGTCCAAGGGCTCTAGTCTAACCCCAATGACGGAGAGTCATAAATATACTGTTAACCATAGGGTATAATGATTACTGGCGTTGCATCTGCGCTGGGAGTCTTGCTTGCTTGTTGAATGATAGATACAATAACCACATACATGTGTCCTAGTGTACATTCTTGATGGATCTTTTCTTGGTGTACATTAGTGTCTATGTGCCTGATTAGTGTTACATTACCATGCTCGTACATTCTTGCTTGCTTGCTTGCGTGATATGGCCATCCTGCATTTAATGCAGTTAGTGATATCTTGCGTTCTTGACATAAATAAAAATCTTCCATGCGTGTACAAAGTGATCTATTGCTCGTTCTATCTCGTTATATCCTTCTAGATCTTGTTCTATCATGATCACTCTATCTAGCTTGTTCATGTATCGTGTTTTAACAAGTTTTATTCGTACATGCATATCATGACAATCATCGTGCTTACCTAGTTCTAAATTGCTAATCACTTATATCATTGCTCGCACATTGAGATATAAATCCTACTGGGCTAGTTTGCTCATCCCCTACGTTTACCCTATCTACGTGACTATGAAGTGCAAGAGGAAGAGCAAGTTGAGGATGGGAATGCGTCCGAGTGAAGAGCGTTCCAACTATGAGTCTAGTTATAGTAATTCGTTTTTAGAGTTAGAACATGTAGTAGGAGGTGAGGAGTATTATGTACTTGTCCTTTTTATTTAATCTAGTCCTGTTATCCCATAGTCTAAGAGTGGTAATAGTTCCATTTTTAATACAATAAGTTGAGATTTGAATAAAAGATTAGTTGAGTTCAATATTTGGGCCCTATGATGATGTATGTTGTTACACATTTAGTGCGTGCTAGCTAGAGACTTATTTGCCGACTGTTCACGTCTCGAAATATCGACTCTAATTATTTCTACATTATTCATATCCGCTGCGTAATTCTTGGGACATGACAAGACATGCAAGAGTATAAACAGTAAAGAGTAATTAGAATCTTATCAATATGGTATTGATAGGCTATGATCTGGTTCTTTCATGATGAACACAGAACATGACACAGTGATGAAAAGAAAATTAATTCGGAAAGGGTACATGATAGAAATTTGGGAAAAGTGTGTCATTAGTTTTCTCACATCAAGTAGCATGTACGGTAATATTTTCATAGCACAAGATCAAGTGTAGATAGAGAATTAAGATAAACATGATGGGTCGGGTACATGTTCTCAACAGAACTTCAAACAAGAAATTGACATTATAAGTTCGATAGAAATTATGGAAAAGCGAGGGCTTTTGTTCATAGTATCAAGAACGAACTAAAGACGAGATTAGTTTAAATTAGCTTGTGAGATTGCCTACCTTTGGATGATGTAAACTCCAAGGATTAAGAACTCGAAGAACAGGCTTGTAGATCTTCTAGCAGCCTTCTCCCCACGAATTCCTCCTCCTATGGCCCTCTTCTCCACGTCCTAGAAGTCCTAGCAGAGCAATAGGGTCAGCCATGAAGGGTTTAGGGGTGTATTTATACATCTAGCATTTTTATTTTCCAATACAACTCTAACTCCCCTTTTTCTATCAATTTCCATGTTTATCTTACCTTCCTAGCATTAATCCTCGTAATTAGGTTAGGATGAGACTCCAATTTCGTGGCTAGTTAGTTAGGGTAGGGTTAGAAATCTAATTTAAATTTATATGAGTCATATTAATGACTTACTTGCCCTTTTTAAATTAGGCAATAATAGAGTTATGAATTTTACAGTATTTTCTTTTATTCTATCTTATAAAATTTCTATTTTGGCCCAATAACTTTTATATAAACCATTTATTAAAGTCCATCATTTATTTTTGATTAATGAGTTTTAATTAATTCATTTTTCTTTAATATTTCTATTTATTTATTTATTAAAAATATCCGGTTGCTACATCGTCCCTCTCATAAAAAGAATTTGGTCCCCAAATTCATATGATTATAATAAGAAAATTGTCCTACTGAAAATGTTGGGGTAGATCCGCCTCATTGTTGATTCGGGTTCCCATGTGGCTTCTTCTACTCCACGGTGATTCCATAGAACCTTTACCAAGGGAATAGACCGGTTCTTGAGCTGCTGTAATTTTTGTTTCAGTATCTTGATCAGCTTGTCGTCATAAGTCATATCCTTATGCAACACTAAGCCCTTATGACTTGTGATATGGGTAGGATCATACACGTACTTTGTCATGTCCTGAGAATTACACAACAAATAATATTTGGAGATATAAAGTCGATATTCTAAGACGTGAGCAATCGACAAATAAGTCTCTAGCTAGCGAGCACTAAATATGTATGAACACAAACATCATAATAGGGCCCAAGTAATGAACTTATCAAAGCTTGTATTCAAATCTCATACTCATTGTTTCAAGTAGAACTAGTACAACTCTTTCATTGTTGAATAATAGGACTAAGACTCAATAAAAGGAAATGTACATATAATCTCACTTCCTACTACATTAATCTACTCTCAAGGTAAACTATGGATAACACATATGTTGAAACGCTCATCACTCAGACGCATTCCCATCCTTGACTTGATCTTCCTCATGCACTTCATAGTCACCTAGAAGGTTAAAGTAGGGAATGAGCAAACTAGCCCAGTAGGATTTATATCTCAATGTGCGGACAATGATATAAGTGATTAGTAATTTAGAACTAGGCAAGCGCGATTATCAAGATATGCATTTGCGAATAAAACTCATTAAACACGATACATGAGCAAAATAGATTGAATAAGAGTGATTGAACAAGATATAGAACGATATAATGAGCAAGAGCTATCAATAGAGTGGTATGTAACAAGCACGCAAGATATCACTTAATTGCAATAAATACAAGATGGCCATATCACGCAAGCAAGCTAGCACGATCATGTACCACTTAATCAAGCACGACGACGCTAATGTGCACCATGGAAAGATCCACCTTGGGATGCATAATAGGACACGTGTATGTGGTTAATGTATCTAGCATTCAACATGCAAGTACTCCCAGCATAGATACAATGCCAATTATCATTATACCCCATGGTTAACAGTATATTTATGACTCTCTGTCATTGGGGCTAGACTAGAGCCCTTGGACACTCTCCGTGCCCGATCGGCATCTCATTATTTTCAAATGTAGATACCCACAGTCATTCCTGGCCAATAATATTTCAAGATGTAATCAATTGAAATGTCATGTTCATGATGATGATGTCTAGAAGTAGCAAGTAAAGTGAACATGATTTCATGATAACAATAGTCAAGAGATAATTTCGACAGCATAACTGTGCAATTTTATACTTTAGTTATCTATTTACATTAATGGCTTAAGTCAAGATTATAAATCCACACCCACGAGAACAATATAAGAGAGGAAGTGCATTCTATCTCCAAGAAACTTCAATGGTACAACCAATTCGGTGTTCGTGAGTGAATCCACAGAGTATGGAGATTTACGGAGGTCTTGAGAGAAAGGTCACTAGACTGCTTATATGGAATGATCGGTTGTGAGTTTCCAATCCCCCAAGAAAGGGCTGCCTATAAGTGCAAGAGTGTAGTGTAGACGTGTCTCGATCCAGAATCCATCGGTCATAAACATGCGGAAAGCAAGTAACATGATGGTGTACTATTGAAACATGCACTTAACTCACCATGATTTGCAGTATTTTAAGATAAACATTTATTCACTTTAATAAGCTAGAACAACAAGATGATCAAACAACAATTTGTAAGAATATATCATATCATTAAAGAGAAAATAGAATAAGCTTTCACCTTGTTACGTCTTTTTCTTGGGTTAATAGATTTTAGCCACTGGACAGACTGCACACACTTAACAGAACCATGACATGTAAGCCTTACACTGTAGATAGAGCAAAATAGGTCTCGGGTAGGTTCTTAAAATTGCGACGGACACAGTCGTGGCTATTTTTAAGGTTTAAACGGTCAACAAAACAGGCACAGATAGTCATCTAAATCACGACGGGTCTCATGGTCGCGTTTATAAATAGTCGATACAATTAATTGATTCAGAACAGAAATGCGATGGTTGACACTGACAAGTTCATGGCCATCAGAACAGAAACACGACGGTCATTATGGACACGTTTAAGGCTATCAGTACAGGGTATCGATTGGTCGATGCAAAAATGCAACGTGCATGCACGACGCGTTCATGCAAGCATTCTTAAATATGAGATAGACAAGAAAACCATGGGTGGGAAAAAAATAGAATCGCGACGACACACATGGTCGGGTTCATGACATGCACTGAAAATGATACTGCACACAGTTTGATGAAGTCGGATCCTATCAGAACAAATCCAAAACGTGATGATATAGGCTGTCAACTTTTAGGTAATCGCGACGGGTTAACCTGCCGCGATACCAGTGCCTAATACACAACGTCTGTCCTGGTCGCGTTTTAGGGTTCAGTCCGAAAATGATGAAAATTGTACCACGATGTATGCAACACCTATATCTCAACAACTAGGGCTTCTAGGACAAAACTATGGTCATGAAAGTTGTTGGGCATGAGGAGTAGAAGTGAACTATGGGTTTGGTTTCATAGGATTTGGCCTCGGGATGTGTGAAAAACAACATGAACATAAAAAGCCCTATTCATGCACAACTTTGACAAAATGCTTAATACTCCATGTATACTGGATAAAAATTTGGGAAAACACATGCACATGAAAGTATACTCGATGATCTTCACGAAGGTATGTGACTTGATTAGGTTTGGCCCAAGATAACCTACCTTTGGTCGATGCTAAGCAAGGTCTCCTATAGGGCGATGCAGAACGACAACATGGGAAGAAAGCTCCAGCTGGGGGCGATCTCCTTCTCCTCTGGTGCTCAAGCTCTACTTCGCATGACCCCATCAAGATGGTAAACTCGTCCCCAAGGGTTTTCAGAAGAGTATTTAAGCATCTAGGGTTTCAAGGAGTCCTAATGTGTATAGGAAAGAAGGGTTGCGGATTTGGGTTACCACCTTCCAAGTTTTGATGATTCACCTCCCCTATAGAGTGTGTATGGCTTTAGGAAGCTTCATACCATGGGTAGGCATGAATTGGGGTTGCTAATTAAGGCTAATTGCCTTGGGATTTGCCCTACTTGCCTCTTCCTATTTTCTGCTAAATTAGGGTTATGAATTTCTATGTATTTTCTTGCTTGATTTTATTCTTGGGCCAGAAGTTGTCCATTGGCCTAAATATGATAATGGATTATTAATACATGTTGTTTGAAGTCTCCCCATCATTTTTATTTAATTTATGATTGCATTGTATTCCCATGATAATGGGTTTCCGACTTTATTTCTAATTATGATAGTTAGTCATAACACGTCATAAACTTGTCCAATCGGATTTTTTGTTGCACGAATCTCTTCGTGGGTCAATTAGAAATATTGTTTAGAGTTGAACTATAACTTTTATGGAATTTTATGATGTGTTCTTGCACATACGATAATGGTGCGTATGTTTTTATTGTTTAAAATTATCATTTTCGATTTATTTCAAAATTTTCAATTACTTAATTTTCGGGATGCTGCATACTTCATAAGCATAGAAATATGGAATACATTGTGTACGAATGCTAGGTGTGAGGGCAATGCTAGGAGGTAAGCGACTTCACCTACCCTTGCGAGTACTTCGAAAGGGCCGATGAATTTTGGACATAGCTTCCCTTTAACACCAAACCTTTGAATTCCACGAGTAGGCGATACCTTCAAGAGTGCATGATCTCCCACTTGAAACTCCAAGTCTCTCCTACTCTTGTTGGCATAGCTCTTCTGTCTGGATTGAGCGATCTTGAGCCAATCTTAAATGACCTGTATGTCTCTGGCTGTAGCTTGTACCATGTTATGACCTAACCATTGTTGTTCTCCAACTTCATTCCAGCACACTGGAGATCTAGAACTCCTACTGTAAAGTATTTCAAATGGAGTCATTTTTATGTTCGCCTGGTAACTATTATTATAGGCGAGCTCAATTAAAGGTAGTTGCTCATTCCAGTAGCCTTCAAAGTCTATGGTGTAGGGTCTTAACATGTCTTCTACAATTTGACTAGTCCACTCAGTCTGTGCATCTGTTTGTGGATGAAAAGCAATACTAAAGTTGAGTTAGTACCATGTGTATTTGAAGTCCTTTCAAAAAATGAGAGGTAAACCATGGGTCTCGGTCTGAGACTATGGATGATGGCACACCATGCAGTCACACTATCCCCTTTACATATGTAATCACGGGATTTGTATCCCCTTTTTGAATTGATTGTGAAGATGTAGGGATTAGGAACTAACCGTGATTGCCACCAATGCAGTTGCCTCTTGATATTCAGATGGAGGGCTGACTACCTTGGAAGGGAAAGATGAAGGGGAAGGCGTACCTGATAACGCGACAGAGTGGGCGTCGCGATGCTTTGATGTGAACGCGACGTAGGCAATGGCGCCTTTTTGATCGCGACATAGCAGTCGTCGCCTTCTTCTTCAGGGATGGAGACCTGGGTTCTTCATCTTCCTACTCCTCAGCCGGCTGAGGGGCAAGAGCCTCACCTTGCTCTGACGTTTAAGCACCTGCCAAAGTGATTTAAACAAACAAGAAACCATTAGAATTCGTGTGTAGATGATCTATTCAATGAAAAACACATGAACATGAACTATTATGGGAGGAACTCACAAGATTGGGGCTTTTAACCTCTGTGGGTGTTAAGGATAGGTGTGTGTGTCATGATCTAATGTTAAACTATGAAGAAAACAAAGCTATGCATGCATGAATTGAATGAAATAAAGAGAAGAGGGGAGAAGAGATTGTGTAGCCGATGGGAAAACGCCCTGGAGGGCTCTTGCTGATCGTCTGGAGGGAGAACTCTCTTCGTGGAAGAGAAGCTCTCTTGCTCAGCGAACTAATGACTCCGGCCTTGCCCAAAAAGATGCAGAGACGAGGTACTTATGGGTGATTATTCCCAACTCGGGTCTGAGAGGAATAATGGACAAGAGTCTGACTCTGGGCAAGTATCGCTGTGCAAGGGCTATTGGAACTTGGAAAGGGACATGTTAGGAAGGTCTCCTAGGAAATTGAGAGGATTTGGACATGATTTGGACGTCTAAAATATGCAATTTCCATCAATAGCATGAGTCCAAGTTGACTTCGGATTGAGTTTCCTGTTTAAGGTCCAGAATGCGACGATCAACGTGTCGCCTTCCTGAATGCGACGGCTCGATATGTCGCCTTCCTCATATGGAATGTGACTTAAGTCATTTTGCGATTTTCTGAGGATTTAAAATGTGGAATTATGAAGGCGACATAGGGGCTGTCGTTTTCAGAAAGGCGACCTAGGGCCTGTCGCCTTCTGGTCTTTTCTGCATTTTGGCATGTAATGCGTCCAATCAGCCATGCACAGCCTTCGGGATAAACGTCGGACTTATACTTAGAGAGCTTATAGTGAAAGAGATTGATTTAACCAGGAAGGGTCCTCCAGGGCGATGAACTAATGGAAATGATGTCATGATCGGAGAAAGCTAGCTTGATGATGATGAGCCAACGTGGGCCATTAATGATATGACAAGGGATTTTTCTCGACTTATGGGTCAGAAATGGGTGTCTACAGATTGCCACTCCTTGATGCCTACTTTGCAAGAGAGTGGAGCGGTGATGGAGCGATAGTGGCAAGAAATGGCGATGTAGCGGAATGAAGCAGAATGAGCTGAAAAGCGGGCATCAAGGTAAAGAGACACCCATTCTGGACGGATAAGCAGCAAGAATTATCTGGCTGACCTCGATCATGGCTGGGAACAGAGTGCGCGGATGGTTCCTATTTGGGACGAATAAAAATCAAAAGAAAAGAAATGATCAACCTCCTGATTCAAGAGGTACCCTGGCTATCTTTAGCGTGCAGGTTTCGTTCATTAGGGGATAGGTGCTGCCCGGCGGGTCGATTCGACTCTGGCCTTCGAGCGGGTCACGACTAATGAGCGGATCGGAGATGAAGGGAATGACTGTTACAATGAATGGGGATGAGAGGAATCCTTCATAGGAACCATACTGGCAGACTGGACCGAGCAGCAAGCTCGAGGAAAGCTTTCAAATTCGGAGTAGAATTCTTGTCTGGAAATGAGGATTTGGGTTGGGACATCATTGAGAAGCTGACTTTGACGAATCATGATTCATGAAGCTCAAAATTCCTACATGATGCATGTTTGGCTAAAGAAAAAGAAAATCATAAAAGCGAATGCAAAGAAAGAGAGAAAATAACAAGTATTCAAGGATAATATTGCTAGACAATATAAGCAAGGGTCAAAACACTTCGCATCCCCGACGTGCGATAGAATCCATCGTCCCCGAGTCATATCACCCAACGGCCTATCCAGCGATTAGCATTATGCACTTAGATCATCCTCGTTTTTTATGAAGGGGAACTCAGATCCTGGAACACACTGGGAACCAGCCGGTCCTTGAGCTGATATAGTAGGGTAGATACCATATAGTAATGCAAAGGGATTAGGGTTAGAGATACTTGCCTGACTTACCTGACGGATGTCTTTTTTTTTTTTGATTTTCTGAATTTTCTGATTTTTATGGATTTTCCTGCATTTTCTGATTTTTATGGATTTTCAATAATCAAAGCAATAAAGATAGACATGATACAATGCACCAAACAATGACATCAAAGCATATGTGCAAATATTCTGAACAATAAGCATGATAGTGTAAACTGATCAGAAGGCGACATAGGGATTATCGCGACCCTTGACTGAAGAAGGCGACGCAAGACCTGTCGCCACCTTGAAGGCGACAGGTCGATATGTCGCTTTCACAGTTTTCTCAGCCCGAGCTCAAAAACTTTCAGCATGCAACTTGGTTTTGACTCCCATTAGGAGTCTTATTGCTTCCCACTCAAAGTCCCACTTCTAATGGGTCTTTCCTTCCCCTTCCAAGCAGGAATAGGAGTGCTAAGGCCCTATAAATAAAGGGGATGAGAGGCCAAATTCATAGCTCTCCCTTCTCTCTTCTTTTCTTCAAGGTTTGCAAGCTTCTATGGCCATGAGGAGAGCTCCTCTTGCTTCCATGGATGGGGAGATGGCTTATGAAGGTCCAAAGCGTGCTCAGATGACGTATGAAGCACTTATGAGGTTGACAGACGTCCCCAACCACTTGAGCCGAAGCGAGGAAGTGAGGGAGGTGAGTTTTGGTGTTTTCAATTTTCATGCATTTTGAGCTACTAATTTGTTCTTTAATTCTTGTTCTTCTCCTTCATCCCCTCTCTTTTGCCTTTTTCTTTCTCTTCTAGCTCTTCCTGGGATCCCGCCGCTACTCTAAGCTCAATTGGATTGCCCCGATGATCAAATCTCTACCCATGTTTGTCATTAGGTTCTTGAGAGAGTGGGGTTTAGGTGGGGTGTTGATAGCGGCCCATAATTACCACAAGATCTCATTTGATTGGCATAGTATCATGGCCTTGATATAATTGTGGCACCCACAAACCCATACATTCATTTTCCCCAAATTGAGGCGACCGTCCTTCTAGAGGAGGTCGAGGCTTTCTAGCGCTCCCTAAAACCAAGCCGGGGGACGAGCAAAGCATAAGCTATACCGTCGAGCCCATTAACCTGAAGTTTATTCTAGGGAAGTTCATGACCGATCCGGGGGATGTCCATACCATGGTTAGCCCACAATTCATCCATCTAGTGCCTTTGTCTAAATGGGTCATATCCAAGTGTAAGGACAAGAGCGTAGACCACCGGGAGATCGCAAAGGCCGTGGCCATATGCTTGTGCGGGGTGGTGCTCTTCCCGTCCGGGGATCACCTCATAAATTATGCTAGCTTGAGTGCCATAAGTGGGGTATGGCGGGGACTTTCACTCTCTCACGCCGTCTTGGCGTATCTTTACTCGGGTCTCACTTCGGCTTCCACGGGGGGTTTCCTTTATGGCTCCATGATCCTTCTAGAGTGTTGGTTAGGTGTGAGGATAAAATTTAAGCCTATTGACAATCCTACCACCGACAGTCGAATCTTCGGGTGCCATCCATTGAATTTTATCGGCGGGGCGGCCAAATTCTCCGAAAAAGTATTATGCAGGATGGCGGACAAGAAGACCAGGAGTGCGTGGTGCCTTTACTTCAGTACCTTGCCGGTGGAGCACTTTGCTTTCGGCGTAGTGGCGCTTCGTGGAGCGGAGATCCGGCTACCACTCGGACGCGGCTTGGACTTGCAGCTGATAGGGAACATGGCGACCGTGCTCTACAACCCGCAGCGGTGCTACTTGCAGATCGAGAAGCCGAGGACGAGAGTACTTCCGCCGTCACATTTGCCTCCTATGAAGAAACGGCGCCTGGGTACCCCGGAGGATGAGCAGGCCGTGTGGAGCGCATTGGCCTTGTGGAGGGCATGTGCTACGCACGCACTTCCGCCGAGACTTGACGAGGACCAGGAGACGTACCAGGCGTACCTCCGGGAGCATGAGAAGCTTCGGCCACTTGCAGACCGTGAGCCAGAAAGAGAGACGTGATTGTACTTTTGGGCTTTGGTGGGACTTGATGTGGTGAGATTGATGTAAGGGGAGTGAGAGACATGTTGATCTTTTCTTAACTCTTATTTGATGTGAACATTAGATTTTTGCAATGAGAATTGTTCTTTTGGAGGCTTAGAGCACTGGCTTTAGAAGGCGATGCTAGACCTATCGCTACCAAGAAGGCGACAGGTCAGCGGTCGCGACCCGAAAAGTGAAGGTGACATGAGCATCGTCGCCACCTGGCCAGAAGGCGACACAGACCTTGTCGCGTTCACAGGTCCCGGGGTAGTTTGAATTCGGGCCGAGCGCCCTTCTTCCCTTCCCTCCTTTCAAACTTCTTCCCTCTTTCCTTCTTCCCTCTTCTTCCGGCGATTTCCCCTTTCCTTCTTCTTCTCTTCTTCCCCGGCAAGTCAGTCCTCCTCTCCGATCCTCTATTTCTCTTCCTCTCTCCTTCTCCACTTTCCCCTTCCTTTGACAACCGGCGATGGAGGGCGAGCACCGAGAGGGCCAAGGCGGCGATGGCGGTGGCCGGCGGCGCAAGAAAACGATCCGGTGACGCCAACCGGGTGAGGGGACATCGACGGCGGCCCCGGAAGTCCCTCCAGTCGTGCCGATGGAGGAGGAGTTCGTGGGCGACGAGGATGAGCCCGTCGGGCCCAAGAAGGTAGGTGCTCCGAATCCTAGGCCCCCCCCCCTATGTGTGTGGATGAGTGGGGGTGCTGAGCACCCCAGTAGGGCCTTTTGGCCCAAGGTGAAACGGCCGGAAAATGGATACTTGCCGTTTCCGGCCAGTCTGTGAACGCGACAGGGTAGCCGTCGCATTACCAGACAGGTTGTGACACTATAAGCGTCGCTTTCAGAAGGCGACAGCCTGTTCGTCGCCTTTACAAATAGAAGGCGACTCCTCTTGTGTCGCCTTCTGAAGGCGACAATATACCTGTCGCTACCTTAACAGAGTGTTGTTCTGTTGATTCCTTGCTGATCCTTGTGTTTTCTGTGATTGTTTGCAGAGCGAGCTACGGTCCCGACTGGGGTGGGCCGTTGTCCGGGCGATCTATCAGGGGTTTCCGGATTTCCAGAGGACCCGGCTGGAGGAGATGGGGTTCAGCCCCTTTTTGAGGTTGGATGAGTTGACGCCGGATGTGGCACTCATCCAGGCATTGAAGGAGCGATGGGACCCTGAGTGCCACGTGTTCCTCCTCCCGTGGGGTCACATGATCCCCACACTGGAGGACGTGGCACGGATCACCGGCCTGAGGGTAGATGGCCAGGCGGTGACCGGTGACTTATACTAGCTATCAGAAGATGGTGGAGAGGCTTCTGGGGCTAGAGGTGATGCGGGAGAGATCCTCCCTGGTGCCGAGGACGAGGTTGCAGGCGAGCCTCGTGGTGGCAGACGTGCGCCACCAGACTGGAGAGGGCCAGGCGGAGTACATGGCCCGGTTGACAGCGGATGCCAGAGCAGCACTGGCGGAGGAGGAGGGAGCGGCAGCGGACCGCGACTTGAGGCGCTTCCTGATCCTCGTGATCGGGAAGTTGATCATAGGTACCCGAGGAGACCCGGTGAGCTGTCTGTGTCTGCCGCTACTAGAGGACCTGACCCAGGTGGGGAGCTACACGTGGGGTGTGGCCCTTCTGGCCCACCTTTTTGACAGCCTGGGCACCTCTAGTAGGGAGACAGGGGTGGCCGGGTTCTTCCAACTGTTACAGGTATGCTTCTCACCCTTACCCTTTACTGCTTTTTCTGCTTATCTTAATTGTGGCATTGATCGTTTTGTTTTGCAGGTGTGAGAGTACTGCCATCTCCCTTCCCTGGGTCGGGGGGTGCCGAGGCGAGGGGGCGCCGTACCACTGCTGCAGCGCTGGCGGTTCTGCAGAGACGAGCAATCCCTGCGGCGGCAAGTGATGCTCATCCATGACGCGTTGGACACTGTCCCCTTCGGACATGTAAGTACTTCTAGCCTTAACCTTTTCCTTTACTTTGCTTATTTGACAATTGACTGACGGGTCTTTACTTGTGGTGTGCAGGTACAGTGGACTCCCTACGTCGGGGAGGACGACGCCACCCAGCCGTGGGTGGAGCGGGGCCGTCCCTAATTCAGTAGGGACATTTGGCTTCACTGTTTTAACACAGTGGTCCCACTCCACCACCGGCTAGTGGCTCGGACACTGGGACTCCACCAGACGGTGGTGGAGTTCCCGACCAGACAGAAGTCATGGGAGAGGCCCGGTCGTAGCTTCCGGGGAATCCAGCAGGTCACAGACTGAACAGTCCGGGTCCGAGAGCAGCTGGATGACTGGGAGCGGCGAGGGAAGGAGGTGGTCTCCGAGGCTGCCAGCGACGAGGACTACTTCCGGGCTTATGCCCGGAGGTACGGGGCCCAGGTGTACAAGGGTACCCGGCGACCGGTGAGTTTCTACTGCTTTTAGTATGCTTTGAGTTCTTAGTTGATTACGTGACTGACTTGGCCTGTGTTTGCAGCTTGACCCCGAGGGACAGATCTCCTCGCTCGAGGGCATCCTCCATTCCACCATCCAGCAGCGAGACGATCTTCAGGAGGTGGTGGACCAGCTGGTAAGTACCTTGTGCTTTCCCCTCTGTTTCTAATTGAGGTTGACTGACCCTTGATGTTTTCTTTTGCAGCGGGCAGAGCTAGACCGGGCGTAGCAGATGGTGGGAGGGGCTTCCTCCTCCCGAGAGGACCCCGGCCGCTCCGTCTTGGAGGGCCAGCTAGCGTCGGCGGCGGCCCGAGTGGAGGACGCCCTCGCCCAGCTGCGGGAGTGGGTAAGTTACTTATTTAGATGCCCCTTGGTTTTTGCTTCTTTCGTGATTTCTGACAAGATTTTTCCTGATATTGCAGGAGCAGGAGCTGAGGACCGCCTTGGCGCAGATGACCACGCTGGAGGCGGAGATGGCGGAGCTACGCCTACGCCCCGAGGCAGCGGAGGTGGCACGGTGGCGCCAGGAGGCAGAGGCGGCGGCTCGCTAGCAGCAGGAGGCGGCAGAGGCGACACGCTGGCGTCAGGAGGTGGAGGAGGCGGCACGACTGCGCGCTGAGGGTGGGGACTTCCACACCCAGCTGGGGGAGGAGAGGCATCGCGGCGACATGCTGCGATCCGAGATGAGGGGTCTGGAGAGGGCCCTGGCCTTGGTCGGGCACAGCCTATCAGTGACTAGCCAGAGCGGTATCCCGAGCGGGTCCGCTGGGCACTACCTGACGGGTTCCTCCAGACGGCGGAGGAACGAGGAGGAGGAGCTACGACGGCGCGAGAGAGCGCCAGAGGGGAGCGAGACCGGGCCGAGAGTGATGGCCCCTCCATCTCCCCGCCCGCCTGAGGGTACGGGGGAGAGTGGTTGAGGGTTTGTACCTTTTGCTCTTTCCTTTTGTACATGATATGAATGGAATGGAACCTTTTGTGTTTTTATTTTTTGCGACTGAGTGAGAGTGACGAGTGAGATATGAGTGCCGCTTTCTTTTCCATCCTGCACACTTAGACAACCACGAAACAAGTCAGATCTGTTCTTAGGCTTAGCCCCTTGCCTTAAAATGCGACGAGTGAGCGACCTTGATAATTCTTCAAGGGGCTAAGCCTTATTAAATAGGCAAAAGATGCGAATAAATGAAATGAAATGTATGTATGCAAACGGCTTGGAATTTTGAAAACATCATTTGAGATTTTTTTTTGTTTGAATATTTAATTTTTAGGGTTTTGGAAATATTTGATTTTTTTGGAGTTTTGGGGATATTTGATTTTTGGGGGGTTTTGGAAATATCTGATTTTTTTGGAGTTTTGTGAATATCTGATTTTTTTGAGGTTTTGGAAATATCTGATTTTTTTGGAGTTTTTGTGAATATCTGATTTTTTGGAGTTATTGTGAATATCTGATTTTTTGGAGTTTTGGAAATATCTGATTTTTTGGAGTTTTGGAAATATATGATTTTTTGGAGTTTTGGAAATATCTGATTTTTTGGAGTTTTTTTGTTAGTGCCTAAAGCTGGCGTTAGCCCTTCCTATAATAAGACACGCGAGACGGAAGGTACTCGTATCTTCGGTCCACACCACTTAAACCGATTCGCGCCGCTGGTTAGGAATCTCGATCACCTCCGGTTCTTGCCACAGTGCTTTCTAAGTTAGGACGTGCGTAAGGGGTGACAACACCTCGGAAAACCTACCCTTAGTTGATGCTGCGACTAATTAAGCCCTATCCAAGAGGTGACTCAGCCTTATAGGGAGAAATAGAAGATTATTTAAGGAAAGTCTTGTGTGGGTATAGGGATGTTGGGTTCGGCTACTTCCTACAGCATACCCTTCGGGGATTGGGTCTGTTGTGGAGGGACTTTATGGTCTTTTGCTATGGACTTGCCTTGCTTTGGGGCATGCGTACGACCGGGCTCATGAGCATCCCGCGGGGACTTTGCCACTCTTTGCCATGCCCCTGTTGTATTATGGATTTTCTTTTCTCTGTTGTTGTTGTTTTTTTTTTTTTTTCTTTGCTTCCTTGCCCCTTTGTTATTTTGACCGTCCCTGTTTGAGACTTCCTCTCGTCGGGGTATGCTGTAGGTTGACGACCTCACCCTTTCGACCCCTTTGCCCCTACACTTCGACCGATTAGGAGAGAATGACCGATGCATCGCTAGAGTAGAGCCCGTATAATTGCAGCATCTGCCAAGTGTAGTTATCCGTGCTTTCCGTGTGCGTGTGTGTTAATCCTAACTTAGAGCAACCCTTGGCGATTAGAGAGGTATCTTAGACTCCCAACATGGGGCTACTCCCCGATCTAGGTGTTGTGGCTTCACACCTATAGGCCAAAGGATAGAAACGCTTGAGCTACAACCCGTTCCACGGATGTGATAATTCGACGCCCTCAGCATTGATTAAGCGATATGCATTTCCAGGGTAGACCTACTGTCACGCCCCAACGCGGAATATCGTGGCGCGAAGGCAGTTGCAAGAAAAAGGTATAGAGCGTATACTAGACATCAAACCATTGCACACTGAATAATACTAAAGCAAATCTTTCTCATTAATAATTTTCCAAATGTCTAGTTACAACCACTAATATCAGAGCCATTCTAAAGGGCCCAATTACATGGCAACAGAAGGAAATAACTAACTACAACTCTAAGATAACATAATGACTCAAGGGTACTCCTGGCTTCACTCTTGGTCATTCCCTTCCTCGTGAGTGTACGTGTCATCCTCGGTCTCACCTGAGAACACAACATCAAATAACGTAGGGTGAGCGATAACGCCCAGTAGGACTTAAATCTCAGGCTCAAGCAGGCTTTAAATAATTAACGAATTTAATGGCAGAGTGTCTAAAGATAGCAGGTACAAGAGAGTCAAAATATAGTAAGAGATAGCACAACAGGTAACAATAGCACGAGATCGAGTATAGTTTCCAAAAATAGCACAAGTATCGAATATAGCACGAATAGCAGGATGGCCATAGCACAACTAGCACAAGTATAGTAATAGCACGACGAGTATAGCACTTGTTTGTCATTCTAGACATCGAGAGAGTATAGCACGTTTGTGTTTTGATTGTCAAATAGATAGTCGAGATAGATAGCACTTAAGTGTAATGCCAAACACTCTGATCATTTAACTCCCATGGGCACTAGCACTTTCGGGCGCACATCCCAGGACCAGATCGGGCCCTTTATATATTGCCATGCATTGGTTATATTGTTTATCTTTAGACAATCAGTCAATGGCCAATATAGAGTACCAAGAAGTAGATGAGAGCACTAGATGAATAGACGAGAAGTAGAGTGAACGTGAATAGACGAGCGAGTAGAGTACAGATGAGAGCTAGTGGTCATTGCACGTAATACGTCGAGTAATCAGGCGATAGTAACAGTTGCACAACACGCGCACTTGATGTTGGCAGTCAGGTGGAACTCACGACCCTACCACTGGCCTTGTTATGCACAGGTCAGAGGTCCGGCGTGATTTAAGACGAGAGTGAATCTCTAATAGCCGTTTGGATCATATAGATCCCTAAGGGTGTCATAGGTATTAGGGTACAACCGGCTCGTCGACCATGTGGGAATCCATGATCAGAGGAGACTTACGGAGGCCTTGTGCAAGAGTTCACTAGTCCGGCGAAAGGAATATCCGACGGAGAGTTCACCACAAGCCAAGAAAAGTGTGTATATAAAACATGTGCTCGACGTTCTAGAGGAATTCTAGAACAGTGGAGCGTCGATATCGGTATATAAACAACGCAAGAAAACGAATACAAGTCCTTAAAAATAGGGCAATTAATATACTTTATTGCAATAAATTACCAGATACATTATGAGATATTTTCTGCAAAATTCAGCCATAAATGGATGGTTCAAGTGTGTGCAAGTGCAAGAGAAATCATAGATAGAAATAAGTCGTGAACATGTATTTTAAATCATTCAATATAGCACCATTTTTAAGTAGGGTTTTTACTGGGGGTATAACGGTAAGAAGGAGTAAGGATTATTTAGAAAGCGACAGAAATTATTTTTATGGACTTTCATAAAAAAAAACTGAGAAGGCGACATAGGTCAATGAGCATTGCGACAGGGGCCAGGCAGAACGCGACAGGGTCCTGTACGGGTTGCGACATGGCTGTCTGTTCAGGCGACCAGAACGCGACGTAGGTACTGTCGCATTCAGAAAGCGACAAGGAAGGCGTCGCGATGACTTGAGAAAGCGACAAGTGGATGGTCGCAATCAGACCCAGAAGGCGACATATCGGCCTGTCTCAATCTGGTTGTCTGCACCTGGCCCTGACAGGATTCAGACCAGGCTTTGGATTGCGGGCCAACTTGAAATCGAATGATACAGGGTGCTTTGAAAAATTATAACTAATTGTATAGTGAACGAAAAATCATGAAACCAGTTGCAAATTAAACTAGACATGTAAGGGTACTTCCAATAAATAGGGATTCGAGAGAGAACATGGTTTGAACATGGTTTGAGCATGAACAACAACGAGTAACATAGAACATGACATAGAGAGCAAGACTGATTTAATTCGAGCAACATGCTCAAGGAAATTTAGGCTTTTTAGGGGCAAATGATCCCTAACGACATGAAGTATCTACAGTAAAACTTTCGTAGCATGGGATCAAGTATACATAGAGATTTGAATTAAACATGACACCTCGGGGTTATCATGTTTGCAGTTCTTCAAAAATTAAGAACAAAAGATAGGATGGATGGAAAAATATGAAACTTGGGGGTTTCGTTCAAGAGGGTAGGAAGAACCTACAGAAAAAGTTTCATGGTTTATGCTTGTGAGAATGCCTACCTTGACTTGATTTGTCTTCTAGGGCTAGAACTTGAAGAACAAGGGAAGAAGCTTCAATCTCTTCTTCTCTCCACGAAATCCTCTCCTCCTTAGCCTCCTCTCCACGTCCAGAAACTCTTGGCAACGAGCTAGGGTTGCCCAAGGGAGTTTAGGAGGTGTACTTATGC
This sequence comes from Colocasia esculenta, assembly GCA_014218235.1. NCBI lineage: Eukaryota > Viridiplantae > Streptophyta > Magnoliopsida > Alismatales > Araceae > Colocasia > Colocasia esculenta. The sequence goes on along the minus strand of CM024760.1, from coordinate 67,649,935 downwards.
AAGTATGTATTTCTATTCCTACTACTACTCTAATTCCTCTTAAATTACGAAATTTCCTTACTCTAACCTTCCTTCCTTGCTTTCCAATCTCTATTTAGACTTGGAAAAGATCCAAATTCGTGCTAACCCATATGGGGTAGGTTTAGGAATCCAATTCCAACTCTAACTTCCTATTTAATGCATTAAATACCCCTTTTCTATTTATGTAATAATTTAGTTACGAATTTAGGGTATTTTCCTATTATTCTCACTTTGTAAATTCATATTTTGACCCAATAAATTCTATAAGATCCATAAGCAAAGCCCATTACTCTTTTCCATTTAATGGGTTTTATTTAATGCTCTATTCAAATATTCATTTAGCTAAGTTTTAAATTCTTTATTTAAATTTTTATTTTTCGCAAAAATTCAGGTTGCTACACCTCCCTCACAACGTACGGGCTCTCCCAGTTGGGTTGCAGTTTGGACCTAGGACCTCCAGGTTTGATAAAAATGCGTTTCAAGACCATATCACCCTCTTGCAATTTTCATTCAATTACCTTCTTTTGAAAAGACCTTGAGATTCGCCTTTGGTAGGAAAGCACATGGTCGGCTGCCATAAGCCGCCTTTCATCTAAAAGTTCCAATTGGACTAGTAACGCCTCTCGATGTTCATCAAGATTAAGTTCCTTGTCTAGTTGGACTCTTAGTGAAGGAATTAGGATCTCATATGGAACTACCGCCTCCATCTCGTAGGTGAGAGCGTACGAGGTTTGTCCCGTGGGAGTGCGGATGGAGGTGCGGTAGGTCCATAGAGCCTTTATTAGCTTTTTCGGCCAGTCGGCGAATTTATGCGACTCACAGGTTTTCTTTAAGATTTTAAGAAGGGTTTTGTTAGTTGCTTCAGCTTGGCCATTGCCTTGTGGGTAGTACGGCGATGAATGATGCAGCGTGATGTTGTATTTCTTACAGAGGTCCTAGAGCTCTTATGCGATGAATTGCGGCCCATTGTCCGTGACGATGCTGCTTGGCACTCTGAACCGCGAGATGATGTTTCTCATGATGAAGCGGCACACCGTGGATGCTTTGATTTCTGTGAAGGCTTCAGCTTCTGCCCACTTGGTGTATACTCAGTCGCAGTTAGGATAAATGACTTTTGTTTGGTTTGAGCATTAGAATCACCAAGAGGGCCGACAATGTAGAAAGCCCACATGGAGAATGGCCATGGTGTGGAGAGTGGGTGTAGTGAGGAGGAAGGGGCATGGATCTTATCGGCATGGAGTTGACACTTGACACACCTACGGACGTAGATGGTACAGTCTTCCTCTAGGGTTGGCCAGTAATAGCCCTGCCTAATGATCTTCTTCGCTAGCATCTGACTGTTGACGTGCCCTCCGCATTCACTAGCATGGGCCCCTTCCACCACCTTCCAAGCTTCGTCATCGGTAAGGCACCTTAAAAGGACTCCATTAAGGGCTCACCTATACAGAACTTCTCCGACAACTGTGTACCTTAAGGCGGCTCTCCTGATGGCCCTACGGTCTTCTGCACTTGCCCCTTCAGGATATGTTCCATCCCTGCAGTATTGCTCTATCTCAAAGTACCATAGCAGTTCCTCTTCATTCAGGATCTCCTCGAGCTCCGTTATCATGACTTGCTGCGCTCCTCTTTTCCTAGCCTTCTCTTCTAAGGTTGCCCTAAGGTCGCTAAACCAAGGGTCCTGGGTAGATGGAACATCGAGACGCTGGACGACGATTGTCTCAGTCCGGTGACTCAGAGGGAAGGATAGGGACGAGGCTAGCGACGCCAGAGCGTCGGCCAGGATGTTTTGGGAACGAGGAGTGTGGATGTAGATGAGCTTACGGAACTGCCTTGCTAATAACGTAACCAGGTCATGATATGGCTTGAGCTTCGGGTCACGAGTGCGGTAAGTTGAGAGCACCTGCTGCAGGACGAGCTGAGAGTCTCCTATAATTCTGAGGTGCGATGCCCCCAGCAGATAAGCATGCTTGAGACCAGCAAGGAGAGCCTCATACTCTGACATGTTGTTGGTAGCGGGGAAGGTGAGTTGATATGCAAAGGGGATGGTAATACCTTCCGGGGTAAGCAGCACGGCTCCAATGCCCCGTCCCTGAGAATTGAGTGCACCATCGAAATGAAGGGACCAGAAGGGGTCTTTGATTATGACTGAGAGTTCCTCATCGGGGAATTCCTCTCGGAGGGAGTCACTGTGAGGGAGTGGGAGATGGGCTAGATGCTCGGCGATGGCATACCCCTTGACGGCCTTTTGAACCACAAAGGATATGTCAAACTGGGAGAGGAAACTCTGCCAGCGTGCTAGCCGATCAGAAAGGACGGGCTTTTCAAGAAGATATCGGAGTGGATCCATCCTTGAGATCAGCTTGACCTCGTGGGCTAGGAAGTAGTGCTTGAGCTTTTGGACTACCCACACGAGTGCGGCACAAGTTTTGTCCGCGGTGGTAAGTTTGGATTCAGCGGTGTTGAAGAGCCTAGAGAGGTAATACGCTGCCCTTTCTTTCCCAGACTCGTCATGTTGCGCAAGGACAGCTCCTAAGGAGTCCTCAATGACTGAGAGATACAGGATTAGCGGCTTTTTGGGTACAGGAGGCTGTAAGACTGGGGGATTCATGAGATAACTTTTCAGCTCATCGAAGGCTGCTTGGCATTTGTCATTCCATTCGAATTTTGCCCCTCCTTTCAAGAGATCATAAAATGAGCGACATCTTTGCGAATGCTGGGAGATAAACCTTCTGATGAATTGCAAATGCCCGATTAACCCTCTTAATTGTGCGATGTTCTTTGGAGGAGGCATTTCTGCTACTGCCTTGGCCTTGTTAGGATCGATCTCGATGCCCCACTTGCTGACTATGAAACCTAACAGCTTTCCTGATGAGACCCCGAACACGCATTTTTCGGATTCATTCTCAGCTGATATTCTCTCGACCTCTGCAACACCTTGGCTAGGATTTCGGGGTGTTCTCTCCTGGTTCTTGACTTCACCAAGATGTCATCCACGTATACCTCTACATAAACGTGCATCATATCGTGGAAGATGGCCATCATTGCCCTCTGATAAATAGCGCCGGCATTCTTTAACCCAAACGGCATGACTACATAGTAGTACATTCCCCAGGGCGTGGTGAAGGATGTTTTCTCTTGATCTTCAGGAGATAGATGGATTTGGTTGTATCCTGAATACCCATCCATGAATGAGAGGGTCTTATACCCGGCAGTATTGTCGATCAGCACATCATGATGAGGAAGCGGGAAGTCGTCCTTCGGACATGCCTTATTCAAATCCCTGAAGTCGATGCAGATTCTGACCTTGCCGTCTTTCTTCATGATAGGGACTATATTGGCCACCCAGTTCGAATAAAGCACTACCCTGATGAACCTAGCCTTATGGAGTTTGTCTACCTCGTCCTTCATCTTTAGGGCCATGAGTGGGTGGAACCTTCGGAGTTTCTGCTTGATTGCCTTTGCCCCTTCTTTCAGTACCAGTCGATGCTCCACTAGTGAGGGGTCTAGACCGGGCATGTCCTCGTAAGACCAGGCGAATGTGTCCTTATACTCCCTCAGGATTTGCACCAGTTCCTCTTCTTCATCCGGAGGGAGATTTGCTGAGATAATCACAATCTTGGGATCTTCTTCTGTTCCATGGTTGACTTCCTTAGTAGATTCATCCACTGCTGTTGTAGGCTCATCGAACCTTCTTACTCCACTGGCATATTTTTCGGCAGCGTCATCTACTTCGCTATCCTCTTCATCGACTGGGTCCTCATCATTCATTATTTCATAGATACCAAACCCGTCGCCTATGAACACCCCATCCTGCTCAAACACTTCTTCGAACACCAGCGCTTCTCTCGTGAACTCCTCTATCAATAGTAGCGCTTGACACCGCCGAGCTAGCTCTTGAAGATATCTCCGGGGAATAGCCTTTCCCCGCTGCTTCCTAGGACGGTGCTTGAATTGGTGGATGGGGGTTGACCTGACTCTCTATCCTAGGCCTATCTATCTTAACACTAGACTCACCCACCCTAGACTCTCCTAGACTAGACGACTCTACAGGACTGGGGGAGGACATGGTGTCCTCGAAGAGAATGGCTCCTAATGAAGGAGCAGGAGGGGAAGCCCCAGCCGAGGGGTGCCCCTGATCAGAAGAGTGCAGGACGTATGCCGGCTCCTCGACCTCAACGTGCATTTGAAAGTGGACATTTTTTTTTGGAGATCGGAGGAGAGCATGCAACAGGAGAGGATGACCTCGTGGTCACCTGGATCAGCTTGAAGAGTGGAGAGGACAGCCGGTGGGAGCTTGGGTGTGAGGAGGCTGTGCGCTGCCGTGAGAAGCTGAGGAGTCAGCTGGATCAGTAAAGGAGGAGAGGATGGGACTAGGCTGGGAAGGAGGGAATCCAGGAGGGATGGGTGGATGGCTAGGCAGGTGCCTTTCCAGAGCTCGTCAATGGTCTTCCCCTCTTCATAGGGGATGTCTGGCTCTCCTATGTCTGAGGCATCGCTCATGAGCTGCCTTTGGATGAGATGGCAATGGGTGGATCTAACAACTCTTCCGCAGCTGGCGGCCAGGTTCTCTCTTCCTCCCAGAACAGTCGGCTGAAGGCGATGGTGATGTCTTCTATGTCGAACCATCTATACCACTCAGCTTCTGAGTCCCCTGTCTTTCTCCTCCTGGTCGGACGGAGGGCTTCTAGGGCTCTATAGGTCAGCAACGGGGCCATGTGCCGAGAGAAGTTCCGGCCATGCACCTCGTGTTGTGAGAGTTCTGCCTCGACTACCACGGTGTTGTATCCAGGTTGGGTAGGCCCCCTGATAAAGTGACACCAGAGTGTCCAGGTGAGTGGCTCTCGATCGGCCTTAAGAGTGGATGTGTTGAATGACCATAGTTTGGATTTTTCCCTATACCCTAGGCCCCATCGGCTCTTCATGACAATGTCAGGGATGGGTTTGACTATTCCCTGTAGCTCTGCCCCTAGGCCCTTGCCTTCTTCATACCCCAACTTCATCATAATTTGCCAGCCCTTTGTGCTTAGTGGCTCTTTTCTCTTGACCGCATTGACCCGGGCTAGGTTGACCTCTCGCTGGGACTGGAACGTGTAGCTCCAGGGGTAGTTGATGTCTAGCACTGAGACAATGGGTTTGTTGGCTGGCCACACGGCTGGGAGGTGGGTATCGTGGAGGGCATCTACGGATTGGGTGGTGGCTATGCTTTTGACCTTGATAATTCACCCTTGGAAGGGGAACTTCAGACATTGGTGTGCGGTAGATGGCACAGCCCCGAGCGCTTCCAGCCATGGACGCCCTAGGATGGCCTTGAACATGGGATCAATATCTAAGCCGTAGAAGTTTACTGTGACGGCGAGGGGTCCCAGTTCAGCTTGCACAGTTACCATGCCGTGACAGGATCTTCTAGAGTTGTCATATGCGGCAATGGTGGTGGGCGTTGGTCTTAGCATGCCTTCTGATAGGTCGCAGGCCCTCAGAGTGCTCAGCGGGCAGACATTTATGGATGCCCCCGTATCGACCAGTGCCGCTCCCACTGCTACATGATTAATGACTAGGGTGACGCAGAGCGGGAGACTCCTGGCTTCTGGGGGTGCTAGCTCGCTTTCTGCAAAAGTGATTGCCGGCCCACGAGTCACCATGGCTGGGGTACTAGGTAGCTTATCAGCCAGCATGTCTTCATTTACGACTACCTTCTGCAGGAAATTCCTCAGGGCTTCCTGGTGCTCTTTAGACTTCTTTATCAACTCCAGGATGGAGATCTTGGCTGGCACATGATCCAGGTGCTTGAGGATATCATAGTGGGTTTCGGGTAGCGGCTCAATCAACCCCTCATCTTGCGTTTTCTATTGAGCTTGTTGCTGCGGTGGCGGTTGCAGGATCTGCTTGGGGTTTGTGGAAGTGGCGGTGGTGGATATAGGTGGGTACGGGCGGCGAAAGACTCGCCCGCTCCGTAGGGTGGTCGGATTGGTAGGTGGCTGTCTAGCGGAGGATAATGTTGCGGCAGAGGGTTGGTCCGGCCCAGGTGGAGGTAGGATGATGAGGGAGTAGGTATGATAGGGGGTAGAGGGATGGAGACAGGTGGAGCGAAAGGTAAGATGATGGGTGAGCTAACAACTGGCGCGGATGCTGAGCTGACGGGCAGTATGACGGTGTTGGCCATGGAAACTACAGGAGGGACTGACTGGGGAGCCATGTAGGCTGGTTCTATTTTTGGGATTGGACAGGATATTGGTTAATGGCCATCATCTTCTGAACATCTAATTCGTCATCGTACGTCCAGTTTGCTTGCGGAGGAGGGTGGTGGACGATGAGGTTACCTGGGCAGGTTGTTGTGGTGGTGGGTTTGGAGCTTGTGGATGGTTAGGTAATGGATGTGGACGATCCGAGGTCCTGCAACGGCTGTGGTACTGCTGCTGTTGTTGTTGAGGGGGTGGTTGGCGCTGCTGCCTCTGCTGCTGCTGTTGCCTCTGCCTTTCCTTGATATCTCCGATCACTTGCCAGAGAGCTGTCCAATCTATTCTATGTTGCTCGTGCAAGTCATACACCAAATCCTTGAATGTGAAGCACTGGTCTATGGTATGACCAGGCTGCCGGTGGAATACACAGTACCGAGTTTGATCCACGCTCGGGTTCAGGGGTCTCTCAGGAGGGAGCCTAATGGCGTCGGTGGAGAGCAAGGCCAAGAATATGTCGGAGAGTGTCTCCGGCAATGGCGGGTAATGAGTTCTTCTAGGACCCATGGGACGCCTTTGCTGAGAACCATCAGGAGGTGGCACTTGGTTGTATTGGCGTGGCGGCTTCCCTTGTGGCGGCTGGGTAGGGTTCTGACCCTGGGCATTGTAAGGTTGGCGATTTTGGCTCTGGCCGGTAGGGTTGAACGTGCTCACTTGCTCGTTCACTTGGACGCCCTCAGTGACTGGCCCCTGAGGCTTTCTTTGGAACCGGGATTTCTGGGGTTCGAACATGGAGTGGATGGGAGAGTCTTTGAGCTGGGTCTGGATGAACGGCTCGACTGTAGAGTTGATGCATAGTGGTGATGTCATTCATCGCCAGGATGTTTCTGTAGGCAGGCGCGACATTGGCAATGATGATCTTCACCTTCTCCCCCTCTGGAAGGTACCCCGGAACTCTGGTGGCCATTTGCCTCCACCTATCGGCGTACGAGGCAAAATCCTCGTCTGACTTCATCTTCTCAGCCATGAGATCTATAAGGGAGTATTCAGGCCCGACCCTGTCTTGGAATTGTTCGAGGAACTTGGCCTTCATGACAGCGAAGTCTTCAGCATCCTCAGGTAGCAGGTAATAGAACTAATCTAGGGCGTGCCCATCCAGCGACCGGCGGAAGAGATATGCCATGAGGCGGCGATCATGCTGGTAGGAGGCGGACTCATAGATGAAATCTTTGATAAGGGTATAGGGATTTCCTGAGCCGTTGTATTTGCGGTACTTCGGCAGCTCGGATGGAGAGGGGACCCATAGGCCATTGAAATTTGGCATGTGCACATCGTGGTGCTGCCTAGGGTCGACTTGCTTGGAGCTCTTGATGGACGCCCACTCAGACATCATGTCCGGTGCGGCGGATGGCTGAGCGTATATGGACGAGGCACGAGAGGAGGCTGGCCTGTGGCTCGGGTCGATGGGGGGAGTAACATGGCTGATATGGTGGGGAGCGGGGCCTCGACTCGCGGGGCAGGTAGTGCTCTGACTCAAAGGCGTGAACCGGATGGTCCGCGGCCGGATGGGCGTGTTGTCGGCTTGTCCCATGACAGTGTGGGGGCGGAGGCTGCTGCTGCGGGGCATGACGCGCCCACTCTAGGTGAAGGTGAGGAGGCGGCCTTTCTTTGAGGGCCGTCATGAGGGTTTGGATCTGGGACTGATCAAGCTGAGGAATTAGGTGCAAGAGCTGAGCGGCTTCGTTCCGACTGAGGAGGGTGGGTGTTCCAAGACGGGCTGCCCTCGTCACGACGGTGACCCTCAGAGGTATGGACGGTAGCGACCCAGCCGGGTCACCTCGTCAAAGAGATCATGGGGTAGGGATCCTCGTAATCCTGGGAAGCATGGAAGGCAGTGTTCGGATTCTCACTATTGTAGATTAGGTTCAAGAACGACTCCATGTTTGGAAGTGGGTGCAGAGAGACGGGGAAAGCCTTTCCAGACTTGAGAGAGGCAACCTAACCTAAACAGACTCTTAGTTTCCTAAACAAACAATCCTATACAGACAGAAGGAAAGAGAAAACGTCTCACCCAAAGCAAGCAGTTGGCAATGATGATGGTTTCTTTTAATTGATTCGAATTTGCCTTTTAGTGATTTGACTTTTAGCAAGTTCTCTCCGAGTAAGGAAGGGTTTCCTAAATGGGAGAAGGCTTCCAACTTCGGGTATGACTAGGGTTCTCTCAACCTTACCAAATGATCTTTAGACTCGATCCTAGGTGGCGACGGGTACAACCAGCCCGACGACCGTGTGGGAATCCACGGTCAGCGGGGACTTACGGAGGCCCTCAAGTGAGTGCTCTAGTGGGACACAAGGAGTATGTGGCCGAGCGAGTGAGCGTCGCTGAGGAGGAAACTTATACTACAAATGTGGAAAGATGTATGCGAATCCTATGTGCACCGGAGTGCATGCAATATTCTAAGCTAATACTAACACAACAAGAATCAGGGCTAATTGCTCTCAGAGCAGAAGGCGACAGGGACTATGTCGCGACCAGGTCGCGACGCTGTGACGGTCGCTTTCCTTCTCGCAGTGGACAGAGAGAAATTAGACCCTAATATGCACGGAAAATCACACAATCCTATAGCATACAAGACTCATCAATCTCTCAAAAGCATGGAATAAGCATGATGTGATGGACTATGGATGGAGTATGTAAATTAAACCCAAATTTGCAAGGAAGCTCAGAAAAACAAGGTACTAACCTGATTGTGACAAGAACACCGTCGCCTCCTTTAACGCGACACAAGCCTCGTCGCATTCTTTACAGGCTCAACAGATCTTTAAATAATGCAAAAGGCGTACGGACAGAGTGCGTACCTGGTAGCGACGCGGATTGTGTCACCTTCTTGTATCGCGACGCAGCTTACGTCGTCTTCCACACAGCATACAGAAGACAGAAACAGACAAGGAAGGATACTATGTACTGACCTGATCGCGACGGGCCTTGTGTCGCAATTTGGATTGCGACGTTGCTCGTGTCGCCTTCGCACCCAGAACCGCAGAACACTGATAAATTCAAAGGAAGAGAACCAAAAAAAAGGGAAAACTAACCACACAACACACCTGTTAGATGATAGGGACGACAGGGAAAGGAAGAACAAGCGTGATCGGCACAAGTGGTCCACCGTGATCGCCAAAAGGTGTAATCACGGGATTTGTATCCCCTTTTTGAATTGATTGTGAAGACGTAGGGATTAGGAACTGACCGTGATCGCCACCAATGCAGTCGCCTCTTGATATTCAGATGGAGGGCTGACTACCTTGGAAAGGAAAGATGAAGGGGAAGGCGTACCTGATAACGCGACAGAGTGGGCGTCGCGATGCTTTGATGTGAACGTGATGTAGGCAATGGCGCCTTCTTGATCGCGACACAGCAGTCGTCGCCTTCTTCTTCAGGGATGGAGACCTGGGTTCTTCATCTTCCTGCTCCTCAGCCGGCCGAGGGGCAAGAGCCTCACCTTGCTCTGACCTTTAAGCACCTGCCAAAGTGATTTAAACAAACAAGAAACCCATTAGAATTCGTGTGTACATGATCTATTCAATGAAAAACACATGAACATGAACTATTATGGGAGGAACTCACAAGATTGGGGCTTTTAACCTCTGTGGGTGTTAAGGATAGGTGTGTGTGTCGTGATCTAATGTTAAACTATGAAGAAAAACAAAGCTATGCATGCATGAATTGAATGAAATAAAGAGAAGAGGGGAGAAGAGATTGTGTAGCCGATGGGAAAACGCCCTGGAGGGCTCTTGCTGATCGTCTGGAGGGAGAACTCTCTTCGTGGAAGAGAAGCTTCTTGCTCAGCGAACTAATGACTCCGGCCTTGCCAAAAAGATGCAGAGACGAGGTACTTATGGGTGATTATTCCAACTCGGGTCTGAGAGGAATAATGGCAAGAGTCTGACTCTGGGCAAGTATGGCTGTGCAAGGGCTATTGGAACTTGGAAAGGGACATTTTAGGAAGGTCTCCTAGGAAATTGAGAGGATTGGACATGATTTGGACGTCTAAAATATGCAATTTCCATCAATAGCATGGTCCAAGTTGACTTCGGATTGAGTTTCCTGTTTAAGGTCCAGAATGCGACGATCAACGTGTCACCTTCCTGAATGCGACGGCTCGATATGTCGCCTTCCTCATATGGAATGTGACTTAAGTCATTTTGCGATTTTCTGAGGAATTTAAAATGTGGAATTATGAAGGCGACATAGGGGCTGTCGTTTTCAGAAAGGTGACCTAGGGCCTGTCGCCTTCTGGTCTTTTCTACATTTTGGCATGTAATGCGTCCAATCAGCCATGCACAGCCTTCGGATTGAAACGTCGGACTTATACTCAGAGAGCTTATAGTGAAAGAGATTGATTTGACCAGGAAGGGTCCTCCAGGGCGATGAACTAATGGAAATGATGTCATGATCGGAGAAAGCCAGCTGACGATGATGAGCCAACATGGGGCATTAATGATATGATAAGGGATTTTGCTCAACTTATGGGTCAGAATGGGTGTCTACACATACAGAGCAGCTAACACGTCCATAGTCCACTTACTTTTAGTTGGTAGAAAGTGTGCAGACTTAGTTAGTCGGTCCATGATAACCCATATGGCATCGAGTCCACCACGAGTCCTGTGTAAACCTATGATGAAATCCTTGCCAATGCTATCCCACTTTCACTTTAGGATTTCTAGAGGTCCTAGCACACCTGTAGGACGGCAGTGTTCTGCCTTTACTTGTTGACAAGGAAGACAATGAGCAGCATGTTCAGCAACTTCCCTCTTCATGTTTGGCCACCAAAACATTCTTTTCATGTCTTGATACATGTTGGTAGCACCAGGATGAACATTGTACGTAGTTTTATGAGCTTAATCCATTAGCTTCTTCTTGAGATCGTCATTGTTAGGTATGCAGGTTTTCCGTGGAATACTAACCTTCCATCGCCGATCATAGCAAAATCTGGTTTCTTTATTAGGGTCTCTTTGATACGTACCAAGTATGGATCGTTGTCCTACTGAGCTTTGATTTCAACAAGTAGGTCGGATTGGATCTTGATATTGGAGACCAAGACTTGATCATCTGTATGTTCCATATTCAAGTCTAACCTTGCGAATTGTTCTAATAGTTGCATCTCACCAAGAATTAGACATAATAGAGATGCCATGGGCTTCCTACTAAGAGCGTCAGCCACAACATTACCTTTGCCTGGATGGTATTGGATGTTGAAGTTGAAGTCCTTTTGATATTCTAGTCATCTTCTTTGCCTCATGTTGAGTTCTTTTTTAGAGACTAAGTGTTTTAAGCTTTTGTGATCTGAATAGACAGTGAATTGCATACCATATAGATAATGTCTCTAGATCTTTAAGGCAAAGACAACAACAGCCAACTCTAGATCATGTACGAGATAGTTGACTTCATGAGTCTTTAGTTGTCTTGAAGAATAAGCGATGACCTTCTCTTTCTACATCAGCACACAGCCGAAACAAATTCCTGAAGCATTGGTATAGACTGAGAAACCTTCCCCCTCTACAGGGAGAGCGAGAACAAGGGTAGAGGTCAAGCATTCCTTTAGTGTTTGGAAACTTTTCTCACACTCCTTGCTCCAACCATAGGGATTCTCCTTCCAAGTAAGCGAGTGAGAGGTACAACAAGTTTGGAGAAGTCATTTATTAACCGCCTGTAATAACCAGTCAGTCCTAACAAGCTTCTGACTTCTGTGACATTGGTTGGTCTCTCCTAATTATGCACAGCTTCAACTTTGGAGGGATCAACAAATATGACATTTTTTGAGATGACATGGCCCAAGAAGGACACTTCTTCGAGCTAGAACTCGCACTTGCTCAGCTTATCATATAGTTGGTTGTCACGTAAGACTTGCAGAGCTATCCTCAAATGTTCTTCATGCTCTTCTTTGGTCTTAGAGTATATAAGAATATCATCAATGAAGACGACAACGAACTTATCAAGGTATGGCCGGTATATGTTGTTCATGAGTTGCATGAACGCAGCAAGAGCATTGGTTAGACCAAAAGGCATAACAATGAATTAATAGTGTCCATACCTACTCCTGAAAGCCGTTTTGTAGATGTTGTCGTCCTTGATTCTCATTTGATGATAGCTAGATCTGAGATCAATCTTGGAGAAATATTGAGCTCCAGATATCTGGTCAAAGAGATCATCGACTCGAGGAAATGGGTACTTGTTATTGATTGTTAACTGGTTCAGTTGCCTGTAGTCGATGCACAATCTCATAGATCCATCCTTCTTCTTTAAAAATAGGACATGTGCTCCCCATGGGGAAGTACTTGGTGTAATGAACCCTTTCACTAACAGCTCCATCAATTGTGCCTTTAATTCTTTTGGCTCAGCAGGTTACATCCTATACGATTGACATGACATCAGAGCAGCTATAGGGATTATGTTGATACATAAGATTACTTCTCTCTCAGGGGAATACCTAGTAGCTCTTCGGGGAAAACATCAGGGTAATCCTAGACTATGTGCATGTCTTCTATCTTGGATCCTTTCTTTTCAATCACCACGGCCGCAAGGAAAGCAATGCAACCTTTCCTTATCATGTTGTGCGCTCGTATGGAAGAGACTAGAGACAACCTTTTATTGTGTATAATCCCCATAAAGAATACCATAGGGATTTCGTTAAAGGTAACCTTCCCTTTCCTACGGTCAACTCTAGCTCCGTTGGTAGATAGCCAATCGGCTCCCAAAATCACATCATAGCAGTCCATAGGCATACATACGGTAATCACAGGGTTGTGCGCCCCTCTATGACACAAAAGAGCATGCTATATATATAGAATGAGTAATCGCACCAAGATGATTGCCTCAAGAAATACTCCTAATGTAACGTTGCGCATTTTTCGGATCCTCGTGGATCCTCGCTTGATGGTGGTAAAGGTTAGTGTGTGGCCAATGACGTGTGTTATAGGTGTTTACGCAGGTTTTTGGGGCTTTGTGGGACAACAGGTCGAGCTCAAAGCACCCACTGGTTCACTATTTGTGAACGCGACAGGGCTGGGCGTCGCATTTTGAACGCGATGGCCCTGGGTGTCACGTTCTAGTTGCCGCCATGGAGCAGTCTTCGTCAGCATGTCTGCCACATGTCACGCGTTGGGCGACCTATTGATGTCGACCATAAGAAGGTGACGACCTTCTCCGTCGCGTTCAGGTCGCGACGGTAGGGTGTGTCGCATTCTCAATCGCGAAATGCTCTTATTTAGGTTGGCCAGACAGAGCCTAGCAAGATCTGTTTGGCTAGGGGGAGGAGCTTTCACGGGTTTTCTAGGCGATTTGACATTTTGGGATCGTTTTCGGTGTGGTCCCTCTGCGAGGACATCACACGGAGTGAGGGAAACGTTTGGTGGTTGTTGTTCTTCGCGTTCTTCGCGAAGGTAGGGAGATTCTGCCCATTTTACGCTGTGGATTGCATGTGATGCATGTTTAGATTGTTAATTGATTCATAATGTTAGATACCATGATAGGGCATTGTGTAGAGCATGAAAAATGGGTTTTTCTATCTATTTACATGGTACATGGTTTGTGTTGGAGATCCAGAGTTGGGTTGATGGGTTCCCGGATTAGGGTTCCTGTGTTGGATCGAAATGACACTAAGAATGTCCTAGAGGGGGGTGATAGGACTTCTTCCCTTTTAAAAATTTGCTTCTAAAATTGCTCAACACTAAATAAATTGTTAGAGCTTAGTGTGGTGTGTGTGACTCAAGTGTAGATAAGGCGGAAACAATCACACAATGAATACACAGAGATTTATCCTGGTTCGGCCCTTCCTACATGGAAGTCCTACTTCCAGTCCTCAAGCCAACCACTTGAGATTTCAACTATCTGCCAATGAATTGGCCTTCTCTCACTCTTAAGAGGAATTACAAACCCCCACTTGCTCCCAAGCAAGTCTTCCCTAACCAGGGGAACAACAACTGCCTTTCACAAGGCCTTCCCTACACAGGAGGGGCAATACAGAAACAGTCTTCTGCAGAAATTACATAAGAGAAATAAAAACACTTGTGTGTTTGTCTGAACACAAACACAGACTTCAGAAGGATTCAAAGATCAAAAATGAGATACAAATCCTATCTGAAATCTAATGGTGGACTAAAGAAAGTAAGAAATTACAATTGCCACCCAACACTACTAGGAGAGCTTCAGAGAAAGTCTTCTAAGGAAGAAAAGCTCTCAGAATTTAGCTTTCAGAAGAGCTTGAGAGAGTTGAAGGAATTCGAATGAAGCTTGTATGCACTCTTCTTGAGTTTCCTATTGCTCTGTGTGTCTCCTTCTTCAAACTTGAGCTCCTTTTATACACTCCAGAATATGGCCATTTAGAAAATAGCCGTTGGAGTTTGTGGTCATTTACAATTTTGACCGTTTGGAGAGAGCTCTAGTTTCCTTTGGATCTTGATGAGCTTATTATTCAGAAGTCCTTCACTTATTGCTCTTTCCAAAGTCTTCAGAGGAGGAGTAGTTGTTCACAGCTAGAAGATAAGCTCTTGTCATCATAGACTATGAATGAGTCATGCTAAAAACGTGCTCTAATAAATGTCTGTTACAAAGAAAAGACAGAAAGAAGAGAGAACTCCATACCATTGAGGTAGGTAAGTCAGGTAAGTACAGAAAATAGGTATGGAAACCTCGTATGCACAAGCTATCAGAAAGAAAAAGGTAGACAGACAGATATGCTAAAAAGGTGAAGTATGGGTCTGTTAGTGGTAGGTGAGTCCTGTCAGATGCCATGCATCTGAGAAATCATAAATGCATAGTGTCTAATGAATCCAGCAAAATCCGGAGCAAAGGCATTGAACAACTCAAAGGATTATTTCTTAAAATATATCGGAAGTATCATGAGCAGGATTTAAATGAATGTTTTAAGACTAATATGACTTGATCTGACAGAGAATAAAATAATAAAATATTATGATAATGACAGTTTTGATGAATCAACAAGATACTGAAAGTTCATTAAAAAGATGTATGAAAAGATTTGGAGATAAACTTGCATTAGGTGTTAAGCCTAACAAGTATCAGAAGAGAGTTTTAGGAACAGAGTTAATCAATGAAGTTGAATCCAAAGGAACATGTAATTCAACTGATGAAATAGGAGTGATTCGACTTTAGTAATCGAATACCATATAGATTGTTTTCTGAAGCATTTGACTGTGGCAGTCGAAGAAGACAGATGGATATAGAAAGGCATTCGACTGTTACAGTCGGAGTCATCGGTCGAATCGACTAGAGGATTATATGAAGCATTCGACTGTTCCAGTTGGAGACATAAGTCGAATCAAGTAGAATATTATATGAAGCATTTGACTGTACCAGTCAGAGACATAAGTCGAATCAAGTAGAATATTATATGAAGCATTCGACTATACCAGTCGGAGACATAAGTCGAATCAGTAGAATATTATATGAAGCATTCGACTTTACCAGTCGAAGACATAAGTCGAATCAAGTATAAAGTTGTGACCTTTGAAATTTGAAGATTGATTAACTTCGATTCTGAAGGAGTCGGATTTGTCATTCGAAGTGAACAGTCGATTTGTAGGACATAGAGAGAGTCTGTGGACGTAGAAAAATTTCTGAGATGGAGGTAAGGTCTTGAAATGTATCTGTATGATTTTTGTGATATATAATTATTATCTTTGTAGAGAGTTTATTTTAAAGAGTTTTGTCATAGAAAAAACAATAGATATTTTAATTTAAGAAAATTCTTAAATTCCCTAGGGGTAGTTGCTCAACATCCTGCCTGTGAAGGCGACGGACCCTCCTGTCATGTTCTGAACGCGACAGGCTGACCCTTCGCGTTCTGCTTCTGAACGCGACCTATCGAGGTGTCACGTTCAGAAGGTGACAGTAGACCCCGTCATGTTAAGCGTTCCGAGGGCTTTGTGTTTGTGCATGATAGTGTGGCTATCGGATTATCGAAAGATTTTGTGTGTCACCAAGGTAAGCGGTGCATTGGCACCTGTAGCGCTCGAGGAGCGTGTTGTTCTTATGGTTGACGTGGTGTTCACGTGGTTTGTGCAGTGTGCACGTGGTTTAAGTGTGTGTGGCGAGTGGTACGACGCCTACCGTGGTTACCTCTTCAGTTGGGACCCCCGATTATGTATGAGCGAGGTACATGAGTGCTCGGGCCTTGTCCCAGTACTTGTGTACTGTCGGGGTATGTGTCGTCTTTTTGGACACCCTCACTCTTGTGTAGAGTTGTACGTCCGGCTGAGGGAAAGACGTCAGTAGGATAGTGACTTGTGAGAGTTTTTGTTTGTCACTTGTAGCGCGCTCGTGGTTGGGGGTTACGGAGACCAGTAGACATACTGGGCCCCAGCTAGTTCTGTTTTCTAGTGCCTTACTTTAGGGAGCTCAGGCCGGAGTCCCTAAAGGTGTCAGGTATGGGCCTGCAGCAGTGTCATCCACAAGAGTGGTGTTGGTTGGTCTCTACAGTTTCTTGGCTTGTTCTGGTGGAGTGGCAACTGGACCTTTCTTCCGTAGCTGCGAGACTGAGAGGTAGTCCTGTGTGGTTTGTCTGGGTTGGTTGCTGGTGTCATGAACCAGTCTTTGTGGCCCGAGTATGGTGTTTTCCTACTTTAGCATGTACACCTGGTTGTGGTTTTCCGTTTATTTATTAAAGCTGCTTATGTTGTTAGCATGTGGTAAGTAGAGTTTACAGCTTTAATATGCTGCTTAGATAGCTCTATAAATTGCTAGCGTAGCTTCCTGCTTTTATACTTGTGAGTTTGCTTTTGCTCGGTCTTTGGGGGAGTTTCCCTACTGAGCCAGTGACTTATGAGGCTCACCCCCACTCCTTTCAAGTGAGGGAGAGCAAGAGACTTTTCACTCGTCTTCTAGTTCGGAGCCACATCGCAGAGGTGTTGGGTCGATGCCGCCAGCAGTATAATTTACTTTTCTATTGCGCCCCGGGGTATGCCCCAGGCCATTGTACTAAAGTTTGACTTTTTTTGAAATTTGGCTATGTCAATCCATTGTAAATATGTGTAATATATATAATATATATATATATATATATATATATATATATATATATCAGTGTGTTCCTTTGTGTTTTCACGGACATGTGTGTGATATCCCTGGCAAGGCTTCGGTCTGTTCGTGGGAGGCGGAGTCAGGTCAAGCTCGTTATTAGGTTAACGGGTTGAACGACTATTATATATATATATATATATATATCAGTGTGTTCCTTTGTGTTTTCACGACATGTGTGTGATATCCTGGCGAGGCTTCGGTCTGTTCGCAGGAGGCGGAGTCAGGTCAAGATCGTTATTAGGTTAACGAGTTTGAACGACGTGGTCCGTCACACCTAAAGCATGGGCTAATCAACTTGTCAAAAGGAAAGAGAAGGCCACTTACCTGTTAACGCGTCGCCAATGTGTGACGCGATGGCAACCTAGTCACGACTAGGTCCTCAACGCCTTCTTAGTAGTGCAGTAGATGAATGGCAGACACCCTTTCCTTCCACCGGCCGGCCAGAGGAGGGGGGCTCATCGTCTGCTCTTCTTAGGGTACCTACCAAAACAAAGAAACAAGAAAAGAAAACCCGATTAAAAAACTTTTATGTGAAGTATCTACACAACATAAGAGGAAAGAACGAAAGCATGGAGGGAACAAACCTGGGGTATTTGGGAAACCCCTTTTGGGTGTGGGAAAACTAGGAGGGGATATGCATTGAGAGAAATCATAGAAGAGGAGAGGGAGAGACACTAACCTGGGGTATTTGGGAAACCCATTTTGTGGCGCCTATGGAACCAGCCTATCATGTAAAGAAATTTATCCCTGCTTAGACGATACTTGAGGGAAACAAACTTTTTAGAGGCTGCAAGAGGAAGAAACTCATGGACAATGATGTTCCAATGCAGGCCTCGGTCCACAGCTGCATCTTTGGTTGATAATATACAAAGTATCTTTGAGCGCATTTGTGACCAATGCTCTTCCTCAGATCTTTGAGACTCTTGGACTGGAAATCATAAAGAGAGATCTTCATCTTTTTATAGTCTGAGGGTAAGAGGGATAGGCGGCTGCCCACTGATATTCATTGAGTCTTCTGATTCAGTAAAACATAAATGAAAATCCAACAGATGATGGGGTTCTTGGAGATTTGAAGGAACACAAATCTTTGGAAGGACAATTTGAGCTTGTATTTGATTTGAACCTAGTGGCAATGCGGATGAATGTTGAATAATACTTCTGCAAAGTCTTTTGAAGGAGACTGCTCCTATAAAAGATGGATGCAGTCCAGAGGGTAATGCCACAGTCATGGATGGAATGATTTCTCTTTGACCTCTTAGCAGATTGTCCCATTGACCTTTAGAAACATCAGACAATCCTAATTTGAATATTTCGAAATTGAAGGTCCTCTTTCTGATGAACTTGGCCTGAGAGTCCTGGAGAAGTTGTCCAAACATGTCATGAAACCTCAAGGATAGATGATGTTGGACAGTCAAAAATTGGTTTCTAGATTGGGTTTGCTGATATTTGGTTGCTTCTCCTGGATAGAGGTCAAGGAACTCCTTAAGAGTCAAGCTATGACTTTTCTGAGATATGAATGAAGATCCTCAACTAAAATATGTGAAGTTCTGAGAAGAATAGGAAGCCAATGTTCGAAGGTGAACCCTGGCATCTCATGAACTTCAAGGAAAGCACGAATAGATAGATATTCTCTGAACAAATTCATGTGATGTTCAGAGTGGTAGATGAAGGCATACCAAAAGGGGGAAGAGTAGTTTAGAAGGATTGTCTCCAGTTTTGGTCCACTGGATGAGGAAAGCTGAATACTGGGGAGTATTTCAGCTAGATGGAGAAGTGTTTTCTTGGAGTCTGTTTTTGATGCAGTGGGAAGATAAGAAAAAATACTAAGGAGGTTGAGTGGAAAGAGTGAGAGTGAGGGATCTGGGAGGATTGAACCAGTATTTCATTGGATAGATTTTGAATTTGATGTTCTGGTGGAAAGGAACCATAGGAATAGTTGCAAGTGGAGTAGGATCCGGAGAAGTGGATTTTGAGGGAGTTTCAGTGGTGAGAGGAGTAGGTGCAGAGGGTGCAGTGGATTGAGGCTTAGCTGAAGTTGCCTTTTTAGGCTCTGAAGGAGGCTTAACAGATGGCTTAGCTGGAGAGGGATGAACTTGTGTAGACGGAGGATGAGGGAAGACTGGGTCACCATTTTTTACCAGTCTGCGCTTCACTTTCCTCTTGAAGGTTTGCAAGTTAGGACTCAACTCCAGGGGTCTCTTAGCCGAAGATTCAATCAAGGAAGCCTGCCTAGGCTAAGAAACCTCAGCTTCTGCCACTGCCACTGACTGCTTTTCTGACACAGACTTCTGCTGATGCTCCTCTTGAGGTTGAAACACTATCATAGCTAAGCCTGCTTCTTGCTCTAAATTTTTCTACTGCTCATGATGCTGCTCATCCACATTCTACTGCTTGACCTGAGGCTCAGGCTCCTTGGATTGATCAACAGAAGGTTCAACATGTTCTTGAACCAGGGATTCTGGCTCCTGGTCTAGCTGCTGCTCAGGTTGCTGCTCAACCTGCTGCTATAGATCTTCTGTGGACTGCTGTTCTTGAGCTGGCTTTTCAGGTTCTAGAGGCTCTTGAGACTGATCAGGTACTTCTGGCTGCTGAGAGGATGAGGGCCCTGATGGCCGAGAAGTGCCCTGCTGACACACTAACTGAAGCAGCAAATCTTTCATTTGCTTAACCTCATCAGACAAACTATCAAACTTGACATCAATAATCTCTATCTGCATTTGAAGAACTGAAAGACTTTCCTGTTGCTTGCTCAATAAATCCAAAATGGAATTAAGACTGTTGCTACTCTCCCCCTAAGACCTTGGCCGGGTCTCAAACTGAGAAGGGGTGAAGAGATGCTCTCTTTCTTCAAATTCTACTTCTGCAGGGATGTCATCTGATGCAATCCCTTTGCCTCTGATGTCTCTTCGTACTTCATTTATAGTTTCCTCAGGACCATCTAGTTTAGGAATAGAGGAGGAAATAGGAATTTGATATTCTTTCTCCTGGGTCTGAACTGGCCCTTCAGATCTAACTTGATCTAGAGGCTCTATTATGGGCTGAACTAATTGAGGAACAGGAGGAACTGGAGATTCATCAGCAAACACTTCATGATCACATTCTGGCACTGAGTATTTTACCCAAACATTTTGCTTCGTACTCACCAAAGAGTAGTGACTCCTTCTCAGGGTAGTGATCCCTATCTTCTCTTTTATTCCAACAGATATTTCTCCTGACAGATCCATTGAGTGCCTCTTGAATATCAGGGAGAGCAAAGGACCATAGGGAAAAGATTATGTAGATTCTTAGCAGTAATCATTCTATCCAAGATAATTCCAGCCAAATTTACTTTGTGCCTTTGAATTGCCCAAAATAATAAGTTCCCATCTCCAGAAGTGATAGATCAGTGGGTTCTTGCTCTAGGGGTTTCAATATTGGAAATTACAGAACGAATCAATCTCTTTCCCACTGACAACTCATTCACTGAAAGACCTTTCTTACTTATAGAGGCCAAACTCCCAATGATGCCTAGTTTTTGCTTTTTAAAAGGTATTACTTCATTAAGCTTATGTCCGGAGTTTGGACAATCCAATAGCTCCTCAGAAATAGATATCTTAGTTCCTTTGACATAACCAAACACTGAACTTGCAGAAGAGATTTCCATGGTTACATAAAATGTTCTAACGGAATTCTCTACAATGGGTTCTGAAATCTGGCACAACTTGGTCCAACCCATGGCATTGAGGGTGTCCTCTACCCATGCAAGACTTCCAGTAAGACGGGAGAAATCTACAACCTTCCCTGGGCAAATGAGAATCTTAGCCAGTCTCACTAGTTGATTAGGGGTCATCTGGGTGGATTCCGGAGCCCTAGACGATGCCATCTAGAAAAGGAGATGAATAGGACTCAAGGAACTAGTAGAGGAGTGATATAAATGCAAAGGAGAGTTCTAATATCCTACCTTTCTTTGAGGAGGATGGAGATTTCAGATTTTTTCAGAAGTCCTTCACCGGAGAACAGTACGGGCGTGAAGAAGCAGAGGAAGACAAGAAAGTTGAAGACAGATTTCGAAAGGGTGTCTTCAAAAGGAGTCGGGGTTTTCTTTTATAAGGAAAGACAAGTCGACTGCCCCTAGATTTCAGGATGAACGGACGAGATTAATGATTTGACCGTTTATGACATGAAAGGATGTGTCTAAAGAAGTGTCAGTTACAAAATTTTAAATTATAAGCACCTTTTCATGATTTCAAGTTAAGGCGAATCATGTATTCGATTCATCAGTCGATGCAAGAATTATAACATAATTCGAATGCATAAGTCGAATGCCTGGGACTTAGAATTTTCAGGATTTTTCACAGAGTTCATTCAACACAATCTTAACATACAATTCAAATTTCATTTTACTTTGGTAATTTAACACGATTACACATACCTATAGACGCCGTTTTTCCCCGTCCCACGACGGGAAATAAAGGATTTTTTTAAAATGAAATTTTGGGTGGAAAAGAGTGGAAATGGGGCTGATGGCGTAAAGAAGGACAAAACAAAAAGGGGGTGCATGCGTGTATGCACAAGGAAAGTGTCGCGATCGCCAGGTGCACGTAGGCACCGGATGTGATGGGCGGAAAGGAAATGACGTTGTGTACTTACCTTCACTCGAAGAAAAGTGCGGGAATGTGCAGTGGATTCTCCTTCCTCCTTATGCTGGCCAGCCGACGAAGAAGATTTGATGCCGATTACCTCGCAAAAGGGAAAACAACAAGGAACAAGTAAAAGGGAGGTTAGACTATGAAGTGCAGTAAATGTTCGCGGATTGAAGTGTGGAAAAACATGTAAATGAAAGGTAACACACCTCGTGGAGGTAGTGTTAAACTCCTAAGGAGTAGGTTGGTGAAAGAAATGCTATGTGTATGTGTGTGTGAAGATGTGCAAATTCATGCGCTAACTAACACAAAAAAGAGAAGGAAAAGAAGAAAAAGGAATCAGAGAAGAGGGAGAGGTGGAGTGGCGGCGTAGCCCGATGGCGAGGTGACGAGGATGGAGGTGACGTCAGTGTGGTTCCCCCACCGCTCCATGACACTCAAGAAGCTCCGGTTCGTGAAGGAGACGACGTGAAGGCGACGTGTGCGTAGCGTGCCGCCTCTGGAACATAAGCTTCCGATCCGATGAAATCCCGCCTTAGAAGTTGGAAAGTTGGAGTCTGGAGGTCGGGGTGGGAATTTGACAGGGCTTCGCCGTGGTTCCGATCTCTCTTTCATGAGGATCTCTCGGGTCTGTAGTTATAGCCAAAATCGTGTCCAATCCAGAGGCCGCCTATTACAACTTAAAGGCGTCCGCCTGACAGGCCGCGCTTTATGAAATCACTTGATTTGCGTGCGATTAGACATTTTCATGATGATTGTAGCTGTAAGCTAGGTTCTGAATTGCGTCTAGGTGGTTGGCCGCATTTTCATAGGTAATTCGAATCTTTGATGAAATCCGATCCTTGATTTGATATTTATAAAACGCGGTGAGCCGCCTAGACGTGTTTCAAACAGACATCATGATTGTTGACATGGCGTCCATTAAATGGAGCTAACAGGGCGCGGTCAGAATCTTTGACCTTAAAAAGTGACGGGGCGGCTAGACGCACATTAAGCGCATCCACCGTTCCGGCCGCAGATTAGCTCTGTAAATGGGCGTCCATCGCATTGGCCGCGAATAGATGAAGCTCGACAGAACCTTAATCTAGAAAGATAGGAAAGTCACTCACGAGATTAATGGAGAAGAGCTACTTCAAGGCGTCATGGTATAACATGGAATTTGCTCGATGTGTTGCCAAATTGGCGTGTCTACAGCTGCCTCGCCTTGGCATCTGCTTTGCAAGGAAATGAGGTGAAGTAATGCGAAATGGAGTAGCGTGAATTGAGTGGAATGAAGTGGAATGACTGAAAAGTAGACGCCAAGGTGTGATGAGACAGGATTTAACAACACGTGACAGGAGCTGTTCTTCAGTCCAGAATGAAGTGGTTTGTTGACAATCTCAAGAGGAAATCAATAACTGAGTTGAAGGAAACCCAAGGCAGCGAGTTTTCTCAAACGATGATCTTTAAACAACAACGCAATGGACTGAGTACTTGACTCGAAGTGGAATATCTCATGTTATTTGGAATCGAGGAACAAGTGGCTCTTTTCAGTTAAAAACGAGAGTGATCTGATGGAATTATGCTAAAAAAGGGTCCTATATGATGCATGCTGGGCTAAAAGAAAAAAACATAAAGCAAAGGAAGTATAAAATAATCAAGGATAATATTGTTACATTGCGGAAGTCAGGATACCGGATGGAACCATCGTCCTTTCCACAACGCAACGGCCTATCCTCAAGTCATAAGACTCCTCTAGAATTATCATTGTTTTTGGCGGAGGAGGGGAACTCAAACTCCAGTTTTGTCAGAGCCTCGAGGTCCTTGATGTGTTCTAAAAATATACCATATAGTAAGATGCAATATTTACATTACCGAGGTAGTGGTGGCCAAGGATGATCGTGCATTGTACGGCAAGAGGACATCCAGACCCTGTGCTCAAAAATTGATTAGCATAGACAAGCAACAAATGATAGAATGACAACATGACAAATAGTGCTACTTGTAAAACCGTGGCGAATAATCTGGACGCCTATAATTAGAGAATCGCGGCCACTGGATTGGACGCACTTACACAGGCTGCTCCGGAGTGTGGGCAGGTTTGACCATGACTATCATTGCCAAAAATTGTAACCATTCTTTCATTCCATGAAATTTTGTCGAAGATGGTTACGTGAAAAGTCAGACCGCCCACACTCTTGAACACCAAGAGGCACCCAAGACCCATCTTTCATCAAAGCGCACATTTGCCATCATCGTTAATCTTGGTATTTCAAGTTCTACAGAGAGGATCTATGAGTGTGACTTTTGTCAAATTCTCTCTGATGAAGTATTTTGTGAGCCTCTGTGGCATAGTTAATTTAGTGATGAAGCCAGGAAGCAACACCCTGAAGAACATGAACTTGCAAAGATTAGGATGATTTTATTGCATAAATTGCTAGGTCTTGGGTTCCTCTTGCTTATCATGAAGTTGGAGTGCCAATTGAACTTTCTTTAGCCTTCATAAAGTGCAAAAAAAATGAGTTATGTGAAGACCCTTTATCTGCGTCCATTGGGGACGCTGCTTTTTCCCTTTTTTGTTTTTAGTATAAATAGCGTCTGGGCAGCCGGACGCCTTTCAAATCTGAATAGTGTCTTCTGATGTGGACGTGATTAATGCCGTCAATTTGATTGGAATCTTTGGCTTTTTCCCTTCAATGGGAACATGGGGTATGGGGCAGCTGCAGAAGATAACATATCTCCGTCCGGGATTCCTTTTCAAACCTCCATGCTTCCCTCCTCTATTTAAAAGCATAAACCCCCCCCCCCTTTGAATCAAAGAGAAGGAGAAGGAGGAGGGTGAAAGGAGGGAGAAGGAGGGTGAAAGGAGGGGAAGAAGAGCTCTGGAGAGAGATGGAGGGTTTCCATAGATTAAGCCATTGGAGGGCCATATTTGCAAACTTGTCCAAGCAAAGAGGTAAGTTGATGATTTTGATTTGTGGATAGATTTGCTTTGACATGTTATTAATCATTTGTTCGGTGTTTTCCCTCTTGACCTTCATTCCATGTACTCTTTCAAATGACCGGTCCTCCTATAGCGGGCTACCCATTTAGGATTACCCGCTATTCCGGGTAATCGACACTTCATGCGTCTCCTTGGCTTCAACAATTAACCTCTACCATCACCCCTGATATGACCACTATCCTTAGGCAATGGGGATAACAGCTTACTGTTCATGCCAAAAGGTACCACAAGATCCACCTTGATTGGGCAGCTCTCGGGCACTGGTTGAGTTTGCATCCTCAAACCAACACTTTTCTCTTCCAAACTTTTGAAGCCATGATTCTTTTGGAAGAGGCTGAACTCTTATTAGGTTGAAGAGGATGAAAGAAAGGATGGCGATCATGCCAAGGCATTACTCAAGCAGGGCTGTGTCGAGAGCTTCATGGATCCAGGGGAGGCACGAAGCGTCCGGGCTCCTCAAGGGATAAATCTCCAAAAGCTGGCGGTCTGGACAATGAGAGAGATATCAGAGATGAGAGATGATGAGAGGCTTGAGCAGGTGATGAAGGGATTCACCATTTGTGTGCGGGCACACTCCTCTTCCCTTCCATAGACAATGTTTTGGAAGAGGATCAACTCGACACGGTGTGCGCCATTGGGAAGGAGAGTGATTGGGGCCGGCGGTGCTCGCCTTCCTCTACAACGGTCTTATGGCGGCGAGCTTGGGTAGGCCTCCATATAGATCTATACTTTTACTAACATGTGGGACCGACTTACACTTTAAGTTTTGTCTAAGCAATGAATTACAAGCTCATCCCGGATCTTCTCTAAGAGTCCGCTTAAGCACTTGGATCACCTCGTGGGAAGGGCGTGTGGCGAACTGGGTGCCACAACTGAAGACACGGGCGGATTGGCGAGATTTCTTCCGAGATATGCCCGAGAGCGCTTTCTCTTCATTCCGTCGCCACTTCTTGCCCGGGATGTGCGGACTCGGCTAGCACCTGGTGTAGATTTGTGATTGATTGGGGCGTCCGATTTGTCCTCTATAACCCACACCGCTGCCTCCTCAGCTTGCATCCCAAGATGCATTTCGAGGGGCCATCCACCTCCCACGATTAAAGACGCAACATCGGCACTAACAATGACAGCGAGGAGGTGAACACAATAAAAGCTATATGGAAGGTTTGCACATTCGGGAGGCCGGCTCCAAATGTAACAGAGATTGAAAAAGATTGGATGAATTACGTAAGGGAGCTCAGGAAATTGCGGCCGAAAGTGGCTGTTTGTAGACGACACGATTGAATCCTTAATGGATGATAAATGGTTTCCTTAACACGGCTAAGATTGTCCCTTGAATAAGATCATTTCTTCCAAACTACATGAATTTTCTCCTCAAAACAAAGCCTCGGTTGGCCCTTATAACCGTGTCCATTGCAGAGGACGCCTTTCATATGAAAAGCATCCACCACTGTGGCCGCGAATCAAATTTAATACCGGGCACAACAATTAGGCTTGTCTCCTTCCTATGATGTTCAATGAGAGGGCTAAAGTGATGAAAGAGTTCAAAATGATCAAATTCCCTCTGATGGAGTGCTTGGCGACTCTTATGCGGCACCACCAATTTGGTGGCGAAACCAGGAAGTAAGACTCTGAAGAACTTGAACATGCCACAGTGAACGCATGTCCTTAAGTTATAGCAAGGTCTTACCCTGGTTTCGACTCTTGGTTCCTTTAAACGCCGACCCTATATGTTTGCCTCATTGGCCAAAGCACTTCTTCTATAAATTGCGGCGTCCCAACTGGCCGCCTTCCACTACTTATTTGCGTTCAATCTAAGCGCCGTGTTTTCAAACGATGCGTCCACTTTAGGTACGCCTTTCGATTCCCCTTTAAAAATTCAAACAACGCGCTTCTCGGACTCTGCGCCGTGCAATGATTGCTTCCTTAATCGCGGCGAGAACATCAGATGCCTTTCAGGATATATTTTCAAATTCGCATCTAATCATTTAGACGCGTCTTAAATTTGAATTAAAGCACCTAAAAATTCGTGCCAAAAGCTATGATGACGTTTTGAATCGCGGCACACGGTCAGTCCGCAATTAAAACAAGAAACGTGTCGCCCTGCGTGGCCGCGATTTCGGTCATTCCTGAAGCCCGGGGCGACTACTCCGGCCATTCGCTACCGGAGCTCCCCTTTCTCTCCTTTCTCTCGATTTCTTCCTCTAAGCTCCTCCTTCTAGTCACTCTCTCCCCTTCCTAATCCTCCTTCTAACCCGATGGTGAGATGGCGGAGCGAGGGAGGCGGCGGCTCGCCTGAGGAGACGGCGGCGCCGGCGATAGGAGAGACGACGGAGATGGTGGAGGAGATGATGGCGGCCCCGGGAGAGCTCGCCATCGTCTGGGTGGTGGGGGAAGAGACAACGACGGTGCCTGTCACTGAGGAAGGCAACGAGGAAGTGCCGGAGCGAGAAGAAGAGGAGGAGGAAGTAGATGAGGCGTGGGAGGAGCGGCGATGACAGCGCCGCGGTCGTGACATCCCCCCTCGGCCGGAAATGGTAAGTCCTCTTCTCTTTCATTTTAGTTTCTGGGTAGAAGGTAAAGGAAAGGGGAAGGCGGTCGGCACTGAAGAAGAGAGGGGCGTAAATCGCGTCTAGACAGGGGGCCGCGGTTCGTACCAAAGAACTGCGGCACATTGTCCAGCTGCTTTTTAGTTCAGAAAGCGCGGCCAAAAGGTTGGCCGCAATTTGAGAATTGAAACGCGCCCCTGCTTTGGACGCATTTCAGGGGTGCTCTCGAAACTGAATGTGTTAGTTTAATTGTGCACAACTTGCAATTCCTAGAGTTCTGACCTTTGTTTTTGAATTGTGCGTGCATTGCAGGGAGTGATGAAGGTGAGGATGATGTGGCCCCTCGTCCTGGCGGCATATCAGGGGCTCCCAGACTTCCAGAGAGAGAGTCCGGGGGATGGGGTTTGGGCCGGTCTTAGAGATCGAGCACTTTTTCATTGACCCACCTCTGATCCAAGCGCTGAGGGATAGGTGGGATAAGATGAGCAGGGCCTTCCTATTCCCCTGGGGTCATATGGTCCCGAGCTTGGAGGATGTAGCTCGGATCACCGAGCTACGGGTGGACGGTGAGGCGGTGAGCGGCATTACTTATGCCGACTACACCAAGCACGGATAGGACCTCTTGGGCTTGGGCCCCCAGGGAGACGAGGATGGTGATCGGAGGATGGTAGGACGGGTCGCCCTCCTGGAGACGCTGGGGTTGGCGGGGGTGCGACCGAGAGCAGAGGAGACACTGTAGGAGTACGTGCAGCGGGCGGCGGGACTGGCGCGTACGACGTACGGACACGATCCCGAGGACACAGAGCGGGTGGATCGGGACCTCCAGAGGTTCCTGACTTTCTTCTTTGGCAAGATGCTCTTCACCACGAAGGGTGACGGCATCCATTGCCAATTTCTAGAGCTGATGGAGGACCTAGACCGGGTCGGTGAGTATGCCTGGGGTGCGGCCCTCTTGGCCCACACCTTTGCAGACCTCTCCGCCGACATAGGGAGGGAGACCACCGTGGGCGGCGGAGGTGGCTACTGATGGTGAGCAAAGCCACCTACGGATTCCAACTCTACATCCTCCGCTAGACCATCCGGGATTTCCCGTCACTTCTGGTACGAACCACACCTAACTTTCCACAACTTGTGCAATTGATATGAAATACTCATGTAGCTGAACTCCATGTCGGTCGTGTGGGAGCCCTATGTGGGTGTGGGGGATGAGGGTCAGCCATGGGTGGAGAGTGGCCGGCCTCGGTTTGGGCGGGACTTGTGGGTCCATTGCCTAAACGAGATCGAGCCGCTCCGCCTACGGTTGGCCGCTCGGACTCTGGGCCTACACCAGGCGTGGCTCGAGGTGGAGGATCCCCGTGGCATTGGATGGAAGATGCGAGGGAAGGCAAAGACTGTTGACTGGAGTCTCCGCTTTCCCGACCAGCACATGGACTGGTAGCAGGGCGGCTAATCTGTGGAGTCTAACGCGGCCGACAGCCTCGCGTACTTGGAGCGCTTCCAGGAGGAGTACAGGGGACGTGACTACATGAGGCCTGCTAGGGTATGCACTTCTAAACTTTATATGCTTCCACTATGTTATGATATTCTAATGAAATGTGTGCATATGCAGGATGCGTGTAATGACCTTATTGACACTCTCCGTGCCCAGCTAGTGGATACATAGGTGCAGCTGGCCGAGGCACGGTCAGCCCTAGAGACGCTGTTAATTGTAGAAAAATTGTACCTTGTTATTTATCTTACCGCCTACTGACTTGACTTTGAATCATTGCAGTGTGCTGCCAGGACGTCAGTGGAGTATGTCGATACTGTTGGTGCTTCTTCGAGGTGGAGTGTTCCCGACTTGGAGATGGCCTCCCTCCGTACGCAGTTGGTAGTGGCGGAGGCCAGGGCACAGGAGGCAGAGTGCAATCTCTCTGCACGGGTAAGTAACCTTAATCTAATATGCATTGGATTAAACTATTTTCAAACTTACCTATGGTCGTCCTTTCTCGCAGTTAGATGAGCTTCAGAGTGCCCTCACACGAGAGACCAGCATTCGCGTCGAGGTGGCTAATCTATCACAGCAGCTATCCGAGTTGAAGACCACGGCCTCCCAGCGGGACGCGGACCTACCCCGTGACGCCGCGGAGTTACGCTTGAGGCTTTCCGTGGAGCGGGAGGACTGCCAGAGGGAGAGAGCTCGGTTGGCGGAGGAGCGCTGGGAGGATCACCGCCAGTGGGAGGAGGAAAGCGGCCGGTGGTCTCAGGAGTGCTAGCGTCTGACACAGTAGTCAGTGGATGCCCTCACTAGTTTAGCAGTCTCCGAGCGCTTGCGGCAGTCGGCAGAGGACCGGTACCGACGCGGACGTGAGCGCGCAAGGGAGCATGGGCGGTCCAGTGCCTATTCTGGGAGCCTCATCGCGTCTTCCTCTCAGTACGAGAGGAACGTCCAGGAGGCACAAGCTGCTCAGGGTTGTACGGGTTCGCGTGCCTCCATGAGACCACCAGCTTCACGTCTGGCGGCAGACCCGGGTGAGGCCGAGAGCAGCCAACGTCAGGCCTACGGAGGGTGAGGGGAGACTGTCCAGCCTGCAGGGGACGGTGGCAAGTGTTAGGCCACTTTGTCATGATATGTACTTCTTTACCTTTTGATGTATGCCCACTTGGGCATTTTATGATGATGTACTAGGGGTTGGTCCTCTCCCTTTTGGCCACACACAATATATATATATATATATATATATATATATATATTATATAATATATATATATATATATATATATATTATTTGTTCTTCCCTCCTATGCCTACAATTCACTTGAACAAACAAGTTAAATACATGTTCTGACTCAGCCCTTGCATATGAAACCGCCATTTTTGGCTTTGTGGATTTGTCAGGGGTTGAGCCTTTATTTAAAAGAAGGCGAGAAAATGACAGGACAACAATGCAGTAAGATGCATGCATTAGTACTTACATATGAAACGTTGTAGCTACACACGGCAAAACGAATGCACTGAATATACACGAAATGTAGGATGTAAAGATCTTTTGATTTTTTTTTAATATCAGATTTTTTTTGGATTTTGAAAATATATGATTTTTTGACTTAAGAATATCTGATTTTTTGTTTTTTTGTAACTATCTGATTTTTTTGGATTTTGAAACTATCTGATTTTTTTTATTTAGAAAATCTAATTTTTAGCTTTTGAGAATATCTAAAAAAATTTTTGATTTTAAGAATATCTAATATTTTTGGATTTTGAGAATATCTAATTTTTTTATTTTGAGGATATCTATTTTTATTATTTGAGAATATCTATTTTTTTTGGATTTTGAGGATATCTAATTTTTTGGATTTTGAGAATATCTAATTAATTTTTGTTTTGAATTTTGAGAATAAATGCCGCAACCTGGCCTGGTCCCTTCTAAGAAGACACATAGAACGAAGGGGCCTGCTTGAATTGGAAATTTGTGGCACTTGGATCTGTCAATTACTCGGTTGTCTTTAAGGATGCATTGATTACTCTTCAGTGTATTAGTCAGAGGTTGGACGTGCTTAAGTGGTGCCTTTATCCAAGGTCACTTTTTGGCTACGTCCCCCTTGGTTAATCATTGCCTTGCCTTGATCCTAAAACCCACCTGGGGGAGAGGTGAAAAGAGTTCCAAGAAGTTTGCCAACGGTCCAAGGAACTTGAGGAAAAGTTCACTCTTCGTCCTGGACTCAAGAATTTCGGTTTTCTTTGGGTTTGTGGGGTTCTTTGCACGCTTACGTCGAGGTCTATTTGGATCCCTGCGGGGACTTTGCCACTTGTCGTGCTGCACGCTTACGCCCAGGTCCATTTGGATCACTGCGGGGACTTTGCCACTCTTGACGTGCTGCAAATGATCAGCCTTGTTTTGGCTCTTTGGATTTGGATTTGTCATTGATTTTCTCTTCTTTTTCCCTTTTATACCTACGTCCACTAAGCTTCGAACAGATTTGTGAGGTCAATCCTCGGGTTTCTTTTTCTATTGGCAGACCAAAAGGGAGAGGAATAGGTAATGCTTTAGGATCTTGGCGCGGCATTGATCTTCTTTGGGTTTTGTGCCTCTGGCTTCCAGGGGCTGGGCGTGTATGTGTGTGGATGTCGGCACCTTTGGCTAACCTACCAAGAATAAAAATAAATTGACATCTTTTCATCTTAGGGTCCTTGTGCCACATAGATCCAAACAGCTACCTAAGGGTAGTATTTTTTAAGATACAACTCGTTCCATGGGTGAGAGTGCTCCTCGCCTTCTGCGTTCACTAGCCTATACGAGTTGCCTAGACCTATCGCTTTGATCACGAACGGCCCTTCCCAATTAGGTTGGAGTTTTGACCTGGGACCTCCAGGTTTCACAAAGATTCTTTTAATAACTATTTCACTGACTTTAAATTTTCTCTCGATAACCTTCTTTTGATGAAAACGAGCGAGTCTATTTTGGTACACCCTTGTATGTTCGGCTGCGACCAGCCGCTTCTCTTCTAAGAGTTCCAGTTGTGCTAGGAGCGATTCACGTCGTCATTGATTGACAAGTCCTTGTCAAGCTGGTTCTTAGTGAGGGGACGAGAATCTCATATGGTACTACTGCCTCCATCCCGTAGGTGAGGGAGAATGGTGTCTACTAGTAGGAGTACGGATTGAAGTGCGGTAGGCCCACAGAGCTTCTATAAGCTTTTCTGGCCAATCGAGAATATGTTAGTCTCACACGCTTCTTAACAATTTTAATCAAGGTTGTATTAGTGGCTTCTGCCTGGCCATTGCCTAGCGGATGATATGGAGATGAATGATGCAATGTATTTTATACCTATTGCAGAGGTCACGCAGCTCTTGAGATATGAACTGGGGCCGGTGTCGGTGACGATGGTGTCTGGGATACCAAACTTGTGTGATATTTTTCATGATGAATCTGCACACTTTTGCCTGACTTCCGCATATGCTTCGGCTTCCTCCCACTTGGTGAAGTACTCCACTGCGGTAAGGATATACGATTTGACCTCGCTTTAGGAGTTGGGGTCCCCAAGGGGGCTAATGATGTCGAAAGCCCACATAGTGAAAGGCCATGGGGAGGATATCGGGTGGAGCGAGGAGGATGGGGAATGAATTTTGTCAGCGTGCAGTTGACACTGACACATCGACGACAAAGATGGAACAATCCTCTTCTAGAGTAGCAAAAAGAAACCTTGCCTAAGGATCTTCTTGGCTAGCATTTGACAATTCACATGGCCTCCACAAATGCTTGAATGGGCCTCTTCAACACCTTTACGCCTTCTTCATCAGGCATCTAAGAAAAACTCCAGAAAAACCCCTTCTATAGAGAGCATTCCAACCAATGTATATTTTTGGGATAATCTCTTATTGCTCTCTTCTCATCGGCTGTGGCTTCCTTAGGATATGAATGGTTTCTGCAATACCTAGCTATCGCATAATACCATGGCTTTTCATCATCCTCCATTTTTCTTCCAGTTCTATTAACATGATCTCGGTTTTACTTCTTCTTTTTGCATTCTTCATCACTTTTTCCTTAACCAAGAGAAAGTTAGGATCTAGAATGACGGGAACATGATGATGCTCGATCTGAATGCTGTCATGATCCCCAGAATAGCACATATTGATGGTTGCGCCAATTGTGGAAAGGGCATCGGCCAGGAGATTCTCATGACGAAGGACATTTACAAAAACTAGCTTGGAGAATAGCTTGGCATAAGCTGAGGCAAGTTCTTGATAGGGCTTGAGTTTCAGATCACGAGTGACATATTTGGTGAGCACTTGGGGCAAAACCAGTTGACGATTTTGATGAATCAACAAGATATTGAAAGTTCATTAAAAAGATGTATGAAATGATTTGGACATAAACATGCATTAGGTGTTAAGCCTAAAAAGGATCAGAAGAGAGTTTTAAGTACAGAGTTAATCAGTGAAGTTGAATCCAAAGGAATATGTAATTCGATTGAAAAAATAGGAGTGATTTGACTTTAGTAATCGAATAACATATAGATTGTTTTCTGAAGCATTTGACTGTGGCAGTCGAAGAAGATGGATAGATATAGAAAGGCATTCGACTGTTATAGTCGGAGTCATCGGTCGAATCGACTAGAGGATTATATAAAGCATTCTACTGTACCAGTCGGAGACATAAGTCGAATCAAGTAGAATATTATATGAAGCATTCGACTGTACCAATCGGAGACATAAGTCGAATCAAGTAGAATATTATATGAAGCATTCGACTTTACTAGTCGGAGGCATAAGTCGAATCAAGTATAAAGTTGTGACCTTAGAAAATTTTGAAGATTGATTAACTTCGATTCTGAAGGAGTCGGATTTGTCATTCGAAGTGAACAGTCGAATTTAGTAGGACATAGAGAGAGTCTGTGGACTTAGAAAAATTTCTGAGATGGAGGTAAGGTCTTGAAGTGTATCTGTATGATTTTTGTGACATATAATTATTATCTTTGTATAGAGTTTATTTTAAAGAGTTTTGTCA
Organism: Colocasia esculenta; assembly: GCA_014218235.1. Lineage (NCBI taxonomy): Eukaryota > Viridiplantae > Streptophyta > Magnoliopsida > Alismatales > Araceae > Colocasia > Colocasia esculenta. The sequence continues at coordinate 67,616,004 of CM024760.1, read as the reverse complement.
TAGCAAAAACAATAGATATTTTATTTTAGAAAATTCTTAAATTCCTTAGGGGTAGTTGCTCAACATCCTGCCTGTGAAGGCGATGGACCCTCCTGTCGTGTTCCGAATGCGACAGGCAGACCCTTCACGTTCTGCTTTTGAACGTGACCTATCGAGATGTCACGTTTAGAAGGTAACAGTAGACCCCGTCGTGTTAAGGGTTCCGAGGGCTTTGTGTTTGTGCATGATAGTGTGGCTATCGGATTATCAAAATATGTTGTGTGTCGCCAAGCTAAGTGGTGCATTGGCACCTGTAGCACTCGAGGAGCGTGTTGTTCTCATGGTTGACGTGGTGTTCACGTGGTTTGTGCAGTGTGCACGTGGTTTAAGTGTGTGTGGTGAGTGGTACGATGCCTACCGTGGTTACCTCTTCAGTTGGGAGCCCCCGACTCTGTGTGAGTGAGGTACGTGAGTGCTCGGGCCTTGTCCAAGTACTTCTGTACCATAGGGGTCTGTGTCATCTTCCTTGACACCCTCAGTCTTGTGTAGAGTTGTACGTCTGGCTAAGGGAAAGATGGCAGTAGGACAGTGACTTGTGAGACTTTTTGTTTGTCACTTGTAGCGCGCTCGTGGTTGGGGGTTACGGACACCAGTAGACATACTGGGCCCTAGCTAGTCCTATTTTCTAGTGCCTCACTTTAGGGAGCTCCGGCCGGAGTCCCTAAAGGTGCCAGGTATGGGCCTACGGTAGTGTGATCCGCAGGAGTGGTGTTGGTTGGTCTCTACAGTTTCTTGGCTTGTTCTGGTGGAGCGGCAGCTGGACCTTTCTTCTGTGGCTGCAAGACTGAGAGGTAGTCCTGTGTGGTTTGTCTAGGTCGGTTGCTGGTGTCGTGAACCAGTCTTTGTCGCCTGAGTATGGCATTTTCCTACTTTAGCACATACACCTGGTTGTGGTTTTCCATTTATTTATTAAAGCTGCTTATGTTGTTAGCATGTGGTAAGTAGAGTTTACAGCTTTAATGTCATGCTTAGATAGCTCAATAAATTGCTAGCGTAGCTTCCTGCTTTTATACTTGTGAGTTTGTTTTTGCTTGGTCTTTGGGGGAGTTTCCCTACTGAGCCAGTGACTTATGAGGCTCACCCCCACTCCTTTCAAGTGAGGGGAGCAATAGACTTTTCATCCGTCTTCTAGTCCGGAGCCGCATCGCAGCGGTGTTGGGTCGACGCCTCTAGCAGTGTAATTTACTTTTCTGTTGCGCCTCGGGGTTTGCCCTAGGCCTTTGTACTAGAGTTTGACTTTTGTTGAAATTTGGCTATGTCAATCCATTGTAAATATTTGTGGGATGATGAATCTTATATATATATATATATATATATATATATATATATATATCAATGTGTTTCTTTGTGTTTTCATGGACATGTGTGTGATATCCCTGGCGAGACTTTGGCCTGTTCGCGGGAGGCAGAGTCAGGTCAAGCTCGTTATTAGGTTAACGGGTTTGAACAACGTGGTCCGTCACACCTAAAGCATGGGCTAATCAACTTGTCAAAAGGAAAGGGAAGGCCACTTACCTGTTAACATGTCTCCGATGTGTGACGTGATGGCAACCTTGTCACGATTGGGTCCTCAACACCTTCTCAGTACTGCAGGAGATGAATGGCAAACCTCCTTTCCTTCCACCGGCCGGCCAGAGGAGGGGGCTCATCGTCTGCTCTTCTTAGGGTACCTGCCAAAACAAAGAAATAAGAAAAGAAAACCCGATTAAAAAACTTTTAAGTGAAGTATCTACACAACATAAGAGGAAAGAAGAAAAGTATGGAGGGAACAAACCTGGGGTATTTGGGAAACCCCTTTTGGGTGTGGGAAAACTAGGAGGGGATATGCATTGAGAAAAATCATAGAAGAGGAGAGGGAGAGACACTAACTAGCATATAAACATGCACAAAATCTAGAAAATAAAGCAAAAATAAAACTGAACAAATACTACGCCGTTTGATGTGGTTCTATTTGAAGCTTGTAGAGGAGGAAGTGGGGAACAACTTTCATGAAGACTTATTAAAGAGATACGTCCTCATTTGGACTGTGGAAGGAACGATAATCCCGCATGTGTAGATCTCGATACGAGAGAGAAAGTGAATAATAATCTACTGTAACTTTGCGCACAAAGCACCAATCGATGTGATTGAAGTTAAAGGTTAAAGAGGGCTCTGTAAGTGACAACTTTGATGAAGACATCTCAAACATATGTTGCTTGGTTCGATCTCCACAAGCCCTGCATGCCCTTCTGGTCTTGGAGGCGATATGAGAGAGAAAGAGGAGAGAGAAAGGGATGAAACGGGAAGAATAACTCCTCCTTTGAGTTGGGGGCGATGAGACCTCATGAGAAGAGCCTCTAGGGACCTCTCCTCATGGTGGTATTCTTCCTCTATCCTCTAAAGAGTACTAGGATGTGTTTTAGAGAAAGAGAGAGTCCAATCTCGAGTTAGAGAGAGAGTCCAAGTTGTGGGAGAGTTGGAGAGTCTATCTTGAGTTTTAGATAGACTTGGGGGCTCCTTAGGGATGAGGATAGGAGGTTTGGGTCATAATCCAAGTCAAAGGAACTTTGGATAGTCTCTAGGATAGAAGGAGAGGCATAAAATCACGTAAAAACATTTTTACGTGCATGGCACTGTCGCAACGGGTCATGGGGTCACGTTCTCGTCCACGAAATGGGCCGTAACTTTCTCCACAGATATCGGATTGATGAGCCGTTCATTGCATTGGATTCTAGACTCAGAGGGACAAAAAATGATGGATGATATGCCTGGTTTGGATTAAAAACAAGGATGTTATGAGCTCTCAAAGTGAAGGCATGTTCAAAGGATGGGGCAGATTGCACTATTTTGATGTTTCAAGTGGATCTTGACCATGGGCTTGTAATTAAGGTTGAATGGGCTCATGATGGGACAAAGAAGGACTCCAAAGTGATGACTAATTTATGACATCTTTGATATGAGCAAGAAATGTGCTCAACGTTTAGGCCAAAAATGGGTGTCTATAGATTGCCCATCATTGATGCTTGCTTTGTAAGGGAGCAAAGCAGAAGGAGAGCAGAGTGTAATGAAATGAAATAGAGTGTGGATGAAGCGGAGTGGACTTAAAGGTGGGCATCAAGGTAAAACACACCTGTCACAACCAATAAGCGATAGAAATTCTCAAGAAGACTTTAAACTAACCTCAAGGAAGAGCGAGCACGGACGGCTCTTGTCTAGAATGATAGACAAAAGGACAGTAAAAGAAGGATGATCAACCTCTTGATTAAGTGGTACCCTAGCCGATTGGCCTGCAGGATTCATCTTGGGAGGACATGTGCGTGCCAGGCGGGTCACGATGACGCAAGGCCTGGGAGCGGTTCGCAACCCAGACGGATCAGGGGGAATATTTAAGCTGATTTGGATCAATGGACGGTGCAAATTCCAAACAGGAGTCGTACTAGCCAACTGGACCAAGGAACTAGTTCAAAGAAGACCTTCAAATTGTGAGTGGAATAAGATTTGTTGTTCAAGAAACTTAAGCTTGATTGACCATCACTAGGGAAGCAACCTTTGACAAATCATGAGGGATAAAGCTCAAAGTCCTACATTATGCATGCTGGGCTAAAATAAAAGAAATTATCAAATCAACATGCAAAGAAAAGTGAAAATAGAAAATACCCAAGGATAATATTGCTAAGTTGAAATAAGAATTATTGAGCAACTATCCCTTACGAAAATTGTTTAAAACTTTAAACTATTTTAGCATGGTGTTTTTGCTATGACAAAAAATTTTAAGACTCTCTACAAAAAAAATTATTAAAATATGCCACAAGAAACATGACTTGTATAATACTGTATATCAACATTGTCACGAAATTTCTCTAAGTCCACAAGGTATACTATGTACCATACTAACTCTGACTGTGGACTCCGACTCCAGAGAAGTCAAAGTGTTGAACCATCTGTGAATGAAATTGTACTCCGACTTATTAGAAGTCGAAGTCTAGACTCCGACTCTCTTAAAGTCGAAGTAAGATATTGATTGATTAATAGTTCACTCCGACTTCTGAAAAGTCGAAGTTCTCTTACTCCGAATCCTGAGAAGTCGAAGTCTTCATATTATACTCCAACTCCTTGAAAGTCGAAGTCTATTATGCCATGCACTCTGGCTTCCAAGAAGTCGAAGTTTGACATTAATTGATGATCACTCTTATCACTCTGACTTTCTGAAAGTCGAAGTTTGTGTTTAGTCACTGCGACTTCTATAGAGTCGAAGTTCATCCTTCTTTGACTCCGACTTCAAGAAGTCGAAGTATACTATCAACTTCTATGTACTTGATTATATTTTCTGTATGAACTTGCCATTTCATAAAATCCATGAAATCTTAATCTTATGTACTTCATTATGTGTGTTCTCCTTATGGGATCCCTTACAGAATGATTAACACTTGCATATCTTTCAGAATAATACTTTTTGTTATTACTATCATTTAAATATTTTGTTAAGATAGGAAAAATTATATTCAAAATAACCACATAAAATATCTTTGAAAAGATCTGAAATATATATACAAATAGGTCTCTTACTTTTTGTCAGAAGTTCAGTTCTTCTCCATTTGACATTTGCTTTGCAGTAAATGTGATGGTAGGTTTAAGCAGCATGGGCTATCTGTCAGAGCTCACCTACCACTGTTAGAACTCCGTGACTTTTAGATATAGTTCTTGTATTCCCCAGACAAGTGCCTATCTGATCCTTAAATGCTCTGAACTTCTATCTGTCTAAACTCATTTTTTCATTATATATTTCTATCTCACCTACCTCCGAAAGTATGGAGGTATCTTTTTCTGTCCTATCCTTTATTGCAGAACATTTATGAAGCATGCATTGCTCTCAGTCTTAGCATGGAGGTTTATAGAACATTAATGAAGTTGTCTATCAAGCCATGAAGCTACCTACATAGTCTAAAGACGTTGGACCTCTGAAGAGCTAAAGATCTGATGGATAACCTAGAAAGCTCATAATCTCAAACAGATATCTTTCAAATGGCAAGTTCTCAAATGGGTAGTTTCAAATGAAAACTTAAGGCTTCTGAAGCATATATAGAAGCTAGAGTTTTGAACAAGGAAGACACTTGAAAAGAGAGACCAACAAGCAACACACTAAACTCCCATTTGAATTTGCAAGCAAGATTCTTCACAAGCCTTCAACTAAATTGAAAGAGAGAGAGATGCTTCCTCAGTCTGCAACTTCCAAGCTCTCTAGTTCTTGGAAGTCTTTTTCTGTTGAGTGGCATTGTGCAACCCTAGATCAATTTTTTTGGGCCACTCTCTTAGATTCAGAAAGTGTTAGAGCTGCAACTCTTATTTGTTTTCCTTTCTAAATTCTTTGTGTTTGCTCATTTCTTTGAGCAGACACACAAGTGTTCTTAATTTCTATATAAGATAACATGCAGGAGGTTTGTTTCCTGCAGTACCCCTGTTATGAAGGGAAGACCTACTGGTGTAGGTAGTCTTTGTACCCTTTAGTAAAGGGAAGACTTGCTCGGGAGCAAGTGGGTTCGTAATACCTCTCAGGTTAAGAGAAGGCCATGTTCTCTTGGAAGTTAGTGAAATCCCAACAATTAATTTATGCCTTTTATTTTCTACCTTTTATAGGTATGTTTTTAGTAGTGCATGTGGGAAGGGCCGAACCAGGATAAAATCTCTTGTGCATTTGGGTGATTGTTTCCGCCAACTTTACACTTGTTTCACACACTACACTAAATACTAACAACTTTATTTAGTGTTATCTATTTTTAGATAATAAAATTTTTAGCGCAAGAAGTCCTATTCACCTCGCTCTAGGACATCACTAGTGCCATCTCGATCCAACAAGAATGGGTCAAGAAACTACCTGCAACCATAGTGCAAGCCTGAATCCATCATTCCCAAACTTATTTAACCTAACGACCTGTCCAACGATTAGCAATGTGCGCCTAGATCATCATTGTTTTTGTTGAAGGGGAAGTTAGATCCCAGAACACATTGAAAATCAGTCGGTCCTTGAGATGATATAGTAATGTAGATAACATATAGTAATGCAAGGGTAGGGAGAAGAAGATCATACCTACACTTACTTGTGGAGAGCAGATCTTGCCATATTTTTTTGGATTTTGATTTTTTTTTTGGATTGTTTTTTTGTAAATGAAACAATAAACAAAATAAGCTAACAACAGCAAGCATACACAACTCAGTCACCTACATGATTGAAACAAAGCACTGAAGAACCGCTAGGTTCACACATAGAGAGTCCTCTTATAGAGCCATTGAGATGAGGGAGAATATGTATTGGACTTGGGAAGGACTTGGTGGGATAATAAGCTTGAAATTCAAATCATGGTTGGGATTGAGGAGGAGAGACAGATCATAAAGATGATGTGAGTAAGACTCAGACAAAAGCAATGAACAAATTTTGAGATTTAAGTGAACAATGCTGGAGAGGCAAAGTACTTCCACATTGTGAGTGGTTGATCAAATCTGCTCATTTTTATAATTTTTAGTTTTTTTTTAGTTTGAAAACATCTAATTTTTTTAAGTTTTGAAATTATTTGATTTTTAGGCAATATTTGATTTTTTGGATTTTTTGGCATTATTTGATTTTTTGGAATTTTTTTGGACAATACATATTTTTTGTATTTTTATGAATATATATATATATATATATATATATATATATAATTTTGAATAACACCTAAAGCCGACATCAACCCTTCATAAAAAAGGCATGTGAGATGGAAGGTACTCACATTTGCTACTGCAACACTAAAGCAACATCAAACTACTGGCCAAGGGTCGTCATTATTTCCCTTTCATTAAAGACCACCAAAAAGATCGAATGTGCATTAAGATGGTGGCGTCCTGTAAATGGTTGTCCCTAGCCTGCAGTGCCGCTACAAAGGTCATACCCGAGAGATGGTCTAGCCTTATAGGAAGAAAGAGCAGAAAGTTTAGGGATAAGTCTAGTATAGGTTTTAAACGACAAATCAGGTTTAGCTTCTTTCTACGACACACACCTTAAAGATTCAATCTGTTATTTAGGGACTTTTGGTCATTTCAACTTTTTTTTTGGCCTGTTTCTTGCTTGGGGCATGCGTACGACCAGGCTCACGGGCGTCCTGTGGGGAACTATAGAACCCTTGAATTTTAAATTCAAAATAAAATAAAATTTTCAATTTAATAAATGAGATAGATAGATTTAATTAGAATAAAAAGGGAATAAATAGACTTTAAATGAGTTAAATGAATACCCATTAACCAAAATTAGGAATGGGTTATATTAATAGCCCAAACATGATAGAGTGGGCCCAAATGAGGAGAGCCCAACACATGATGGGAGATAATTAGGAGAAATTCGGATTTAAAAATAATAGTAAATAATAAAAGGGGCAAGATAAGCATTAAATAAATCATATATATATCCTAAAAAGGAGTTGTAACCTTACCCTAACCCTTTGACCATTTCCCAACCCCATTAGGTGGATAAATGGTGGGAAAATAGGTGATAAATATGAATTTTCGGAGTTGGAGGAGAAGAGAGGAGTTTTAGGTGTTTAGGACTCTATTAGCCATCAAAACACCCCAATCTCAGCCCTATCACCCCCTAAATCGTTGTTGGAGCTCTGGAGAATGAAGGAGAAGGTTGTGGACAAAGGAGCAAGGGAGGAGAAGGCTTGGAGCAAGGAGGATTTTTCTATTTTCGTCCCTAAAACTAGGGTTATCTTTACTTCAACAAAAGGAGGCAATCATTCAAGCTTAACTCGTGTAAAAATTACCCTAGGTAGTCTTCATGATCCCCTATGAAAGCCCTCTGATTTCGCTCTATTTCGTTCTTCCATGAGGGCGAATTAAATGCCCAAACTTTTGTTGACATGTTGTGCCTGAGCCATCATGTTAGTGTTCAATCCTCATTTGTACATGATCTCGTGTCTTGATATAATTCTTTTAAATACTACATGATCCTAGCTTTCAAACACCCCTATTTGCTCTAATTTCTATCGTGTATTCGTTGCCAATTAAATTGTTTATTCGTGACTGTGCATGATTAGGTTACCGAAGTTCAACCTAATAAAAGCATGTCCTAAACGTATCTGTTTTCTACATCATGCCCAGTGATAGATCTTCATATTTAGAATCGTTTAAAATTGATTTCATGAATTTTTTAGCTTTATGTGATTTTATATCGATTTTTGAAGTGATTAGTATCGAAGGTGCCACACCTGGAATAAACGGCAAATCCTTTTTCTAGGATCGGGCCACCCTCTAAGATCGCGACAACCCGATGGGTCGCGACCTCAGGAGGGGGTCGCGACAAGGAGAACAATCGCGATCTGATCGTGATAGGTTGACATGTCGCGACCAGACCCGGTTCACCCCAGCGCTCGTTCAACAGAACACACCGTGCAAGGGCTTCGCGATCACCTTAACGCGACACCCCTGTACGTCGCGACCTGGATTCTCTGATCATGCCAGTCTCTGGCATCGTGACCTGATTGCGCCACCCTTGTGGCTCGCGACCTCAGGGTCATGGCCAGAACCTGATTTTTACCCTTTTAACCATGCTATACATGTCTATTAAACTTTGTTAAGCCCAAATGAAGTACTATCATGAATAATTACGATCAGTTAATTAATAATGGACATTATTACATGAATTTAATCTAAAAGCTATATGCACAACCATGCATGCTCTCTTGATTTCTATACATTTGCACACACTAAACATTAATGATTGCCATGAGACCTTTATAAGATATTCAATAATATATCTGGTAATTGAGAGTAACACTTAACTTAAATTCCCTATTTTAAATAGTTACACTTGTCTTCATTTTCTCGCGTGCTTTATGCACTGTTATTGTTTCCCTCGGCCTTCAAGCACTCGAGGTACGACGGACCAGTTTTCTACACACTTTCTCTTGGCATAGACTACCTCTCCACCAGGAAGACTCTTGATTGGACCAGGGAATCCTTGTCAAGGCCTCCGTATGTCTTCTTGGCTTTGGCACACGTCCTTAGCCGATGAGCTAGTTGTACCTTAACACCCGATACACCCTTAGGGATTAGTATGATCCAAACGACCTTAGTGTGTCACTCTTATCTTTTGATCACGCCGGACCATTTAGCCTTTATTCATAGCATGGCTAGTGGGCGGTGTTGACTTCTACCAGGCTACCAGCACCCAACTTAGTGCTGTGCAACTGTTACTATTGTGGTTTAAGGTTGTTTTACGATTCTACCCCTATCTCATCTACTATCTCGTTACTCTCATCTGTTTACTTTCACTCTGTACCCTCATCTAGTTCGTCTATTACTTTCATCTCTTCTTAGTACTCTACTTGGCCATGATTGATTGTCTAAGATAACAAGCATGACTTTGGTAGGCAACATTATAAGGGCCCGATCTGGTCCTTGGGAGGAGCACCTGAAAGGCTATAACTCGTGAGGGTCTAATGATCTGGGTGATGGCATACACCTAACGCATGACACGCAAGATTTAATCTATGACAATCAATCAATCATTTGTTTGTTACTTGAACTTGGGGTTGAAAGAATACCAACCCATACTTTCTATCGTGACCAGTTACTTGCTATCATGACTAGTTTACTTGCTATCTCGTGATATGGCCAATTCTTGTGATGTTATACTCTCATGATTATGCTATTGCTTCACGTTGACTTTTTACGTCGTTCTCTTGACTATACATGACTACTTGTTCTAGTATCCTGCCTCTATAAGACATAAACACTTTAAGCATGATTGTTCTCATGAGATATTAAGTCCTACTGGACGTTATTCGCTCATCCTGCATATCTATTTCATGTGTTTCAGGTGAGTCAGACGGTGACCACACTCACGAGGAGGGGAACGAGGGCGATGTCCAAGAGTGACCCATTTCGGCAACCACTAGCATAGTAGATAGTTAGTATAGTTATGAGTCGTCTGGTCTTTATGTATTAGTTTGAATTCGAGTAAAGTACTTTGGACCCTAGTTATGGCTCTGATTAGTCGATGTAATAGTTAGGTCATGGTGTTTGTTGGAATATTAATGAATTGGAGGTTATTTAATATTATTTCCAATTGTGCAATGGTTTGCCGTTTATTCTCGCTCTGTACTATTTAATAACTGTATTATCGCTCCGATATTCCGCGTTCGGGCGTAACAATTTTGTGGTATCAGAGCCTATGTTATTCTTAAGTATAGGATGATCTAGGTTTGACCTGCCTTGACTTAGAGTCTAAATTTCATACCTATGTGAGATGGGTAGAACCAAGGGTAATAAGATAATAAAAATCAACTCACACATACACAAACTTAGTGCAAACTCAATGACTTACATTTAAATTCTCTTTTGAAGGAACTATACACTAGCAATGGCAGCGGAGTGTGCTGAACTCCGTAACATGCACCACACAATCCAACAGCTTACTCAGACATTACTCCAGGCTGCTGGAGCTAATAACAACAATAACTGAGGAGCTGGTGAATTACACAGGAACTTCCGCAACTTGAACCCACCTCGGTTCAATGGGACCACTGACCCTGATGAGGCAAAAAACTGGCTCAAGGAGATAGACCGCATTTTCTGCGTCATGCAATGCACGGATGGTGACAAGCTATTACTTGCAACCTTTCAGCTTGAACGGGATGCCCGTGCATGGTGGGAGTCCGTTGAAGCCACCAGAGCAGACGCACAATTTACTTGGGAGAAATTCAAGGAACACTTCAACTCCAAGTATTTCTGTAAAAGAGTCCACGAGAGGAAGGCATCAGAATTTGCTGCATTGAAGCAGAGGCACCTTACAGTCGCTGAATATGAAGTGCAGTTTTCTCGATTGGCCCGATATGTTAATCACTTGGTCAGCACCGAAAAGATGAAGGCAAGGCGCTTCCTCAATGGGCTGAAGCCTTCTTATATTACTCAACTTGCACCTATGGACATTCAGACATATATTGAAATGGTTAAGAAGGTTCAGTTACTGGAAGATGCGACCGATCTCACTGATCGCATTAAAGGGAGACTGGTCAAGAAGGAACCAACATTAGGTTCCTCAAGCAAGACCATCAATGGCAAGAAGCGGCCGTTCAACGTCACTGGAGGGCTGAACTAGGAAAGAAAGCCCAAGATACTTACACCTCCAAACACCAACAAGACAAATTGTGAACATTGTGACAAGCCTGGTCACACTACTGCTGAATACTAGAGAAAAGCAAGCGCTTGCCTCTGATGCGGAAATCGTAATCACCGCATTTCTGAGTGCCCTGTGTTAAAGGAGCAAGAAAAAGAGAAGCGTCCCATAGGACAAAAGAAGCCCGGCAGACTTGAAGCCTTACAGGAAGTGGAGACCACTGAGGATGGTGGGGTCGTAGAAGGTAGTTTACCAGTTTTCTCTCAATCAGCTTTTGTTTTGTTTGATACAAGCACAACGCATTCAATCATATCACAAGCATTTACTAAAACATTAAATGAAAAGCCTACATCTATGGCATTTGAATTACCTGTCACTACCCCACTGGGAGAAAAAGCTCAATTGAATAAGTATTCTCCATTAGCTGATGTAAGGATTGATGTACTCAATTTGAGAGCCGATTTGATCTGTATGCCCATAGAGGGCTACAATGTTATTCTGGGAGCCGATTGGTTGTCCACGTATGGGGCTATCGTGGATTGTAGACGAGGGAAGATATCCTTTAGTGAATTCCCTAAATTATCCTTCACGGGACGTAGACACAAGAGGCACTTGTCTCTCGTCTCTGCTATCAAAGCACAGAACATGAAAAGGAATGTCTGTGTGGCATTTCTTGCCGCAATTGTGGTTGAAAAGAAATAATCAAAGATATCTGACATACATATAGTGCAATAATACCCCGACGTGTTCCCCGATGAGCTGTCAGGCATTCCACCTGAGAGAGATGTAAATTTCTCAATTGATCTAACACCTGGAGCTGCACCGGTGTCACGCCAACCTTACAGAATGTCCCCGGCTGAATTGAAATAATTGAAAGAGAAATTGATGGAATTATTGGAAAAGGGATTTATCAGACCAATTACTTCTCCTTGGGGAGCACCAGTGTTGTTCGTCAAGAAGAAGGGCAGATCTATGAGATTATGCATCAATTATAGGCAGTTAAATCATCTCACTATCAAGAAAAAGTACCCTTTACCTCGAGTTGATGAATTGTTTGACCAGATATTAGGAGCTAAATACTTTTCTAAGATTGATCTTAGATCGGGATATCATCAGATGAGGATTAAAGATGCAGACATTTACAAGACGACTTTCAGGAGTAGGTACGGTCATTACGATTTTGTAGTTATGCCTTTTGGAGTAACTAATGCTCTTGCAGCTTTCATGCAACTAATGAACAACATCTATCGACCATACCTCGACAAGTTTGTCGTGGTATTCATTGATGATATTCTCATATACTCGAAGACCAAGGAAGAGCATGAGGAGCATCTGAGGATCGCTCTGCAGATCTTGCGGGACAACAAGCTCTACGCCAAATTGAGCAAGTGCGAATTCTGGCTCAAGGATGTGTCATTTCTAGGCCATGTTATTTCCAAGGATGGTATCGCTGTCGATCTTTCCAAGTTGAAGCCGTGCTCAACTGGGAAAGGCCGACTAATGTTACTGAGATCAGAAGCTTTCTTGGACTGGCTAGCTACTACAGATGGTTCATAAATGACTTCTCCAAGATAGCTGTACCTTTTACGCGCCTTACGCGGAAAAAGAATCCCTATGTCTGGAGCAAGGAGTGAGAGAAGAGCTTCCAGACCCTGAAGTAATTGTTAACATCTGCACCTGTCTTCGCGTTGCCAGTCGAGGGCGAAGGATTCTCAGTCTACACTGATGCATCTGGAATCGATCTAGGCTGTGTGCTAATGCAGAATGAGAAGGTAATAGCATATTCTTCAATACAGTTGATGCCACATGAAGTTAATTATCCTGTCCATGACTTAGAAATAGCTGTTGTGGTATTTGCACTCAAGATCTGGAGGCATTACCTTTATGTTGAGCAATTTATTGTCTACTCCAACCACAAGAGCTTGAATTACTTATTTTCTCAAAAAGAGCTTAATATGTGACAACGTAGATGGCTGGAGTATTTCAAGGATTTTGATTTCAATATTCAATATCACCTGGGCAAAGGTAATGCAATTGCTGATGCACTCAGTAGGAAGCCAGTAGCTTCGTTATGTTGTTTAGTCATGGGCGAGATGCAATTACTTGAGCAATTCGCCAGTCTGGATCTGAATATTAAGAAAAGAAGTCATAAGATGATAGTGGCTAATCTTAGAGCTCATCCCGACATCCTTGTCGAGATCAGAGAGCAGCAAGCAAATGATCCATTCCTAGTCAGGACATGTGTGCCTGACAATGAGGAGCTGAAAAGAAAGCTAATGGATGAAGCCCATAAGACCAAGTATACCATTTATCCAGGCGCAACCAAGATGTACCAAGACATGAAAAGGTCATTTTGGTGGCCCAACATGAAGCGTGAGGTGGCTAAGCATGCTGCGCACTGCCTCACCTGTCAGTAGGTAAAAGCAGAACATCGTCGTCCTGCGGGTGTACTTAGACCCTTAGACATGCCAGAATGGAAGTGGGAAAGCATTGGAATGGATTTCATCATGGGTTTACCTCGAACTCGTGGTGGACTCGATGTTATATAGGTTATTGTAGACCATTTAACTAAGTCTGCATATTTCTTGGCAATCTAAAGTTCATGGAGTGTGGATGTGTTAGCAGCCTTGTATGTGAAAGAAATAGTAAGACTACATGGAGTCCCCGTATTCATAGTCTCAGACTGTGACCCCAGATTCACTTCTAGATTCTGGAAGGGACTTCAGATTGCATTAGGCACTAAACTAAATTTCAGCACTACCTTCCACCTATAGACGGATGGACAGACAGAAAGGACAAACTAGATAGTGGAAGACATGCTACGTGCCTGCACTATAGTTTTTGACGGGTATTGGAATGAGCAGCTATCCCTGATTGAATTCTCCTACAACAACAGTTATCAAGCCAGCATTAGGATGGCACAATTCGAAGTACTGTACGGTAGGAGCTGCAGATCGCATGTATGCTTGAACGAAGTGGGTGAACAGCAGTGGTTGGGACCTGATATGGTGCAGACCACTAGCAGGGATATACAGATCATCAGAGATAGGATTAAGATAGCTCAGTCCAGGCAAAAGAGCTATATTGATAAAAGAAGAAGAGATTTAGAATTCCAGATCGGAGATCACGTGATGCTGAAAATATCCCCAACCCGTGGATTTCAAAGGTTTGGGATGAAAGGCAAGTTAAGACCAAGATTCATAGGCCCATTTGAGGTCTTAAATAGAGTTGGTGAGGTGGCGTATCGCTTGGCACTACCTCCTCAGTTCTCAACAGTACACAATGTTTTACACGTGTCAATGTTGAGGAAATATGTGTATGATCCGTCACATGTAATCGGCTATGATGACATTATTTTCAACAAGGACATGACCTATGAAGAAAGGCCAGTGAAGATATTGGACAAGAAGATGCAATAGCTTCGGAATCGATCTATACCTGTGGTCAAGATACTGTCGAGAAATCACGAAGTTGAAGAGGCCACGTGGGAGCCCGAAGCATTAATGCGACAAAATTATCCGGAGTTATTCAGTAAGTCACTCTTCCTCTCACGATCATATGAATTTTGGGGACCAAATTTTTTTTAAGTGGGGGAGGATGTAGTAACCTTGATTTTTAAATTCAAAATAAAATAAAATTTTCAATATAATAAATGAGATAAATAGATTTAATTAGAATAAAAATAGAATAAATAGAATTTAAATGAATTAAATGAATACCCATTAACCAAAATTAGAATGTGTTATATTAATGGCCCAAACAGGATAGAGTGGGCCAAATGAGGAGAGCCCAACACATGATTGGAGATAATTAGGTGAAATTCGGATTAAAAATAATAGTAAATAATAAAAGGGGCAAGATAAGCATTAAATAAATCATAGGTATCCTAAAAAGGAGTCCTAACCTTACCCTAACCTTTGACCACAAATTTAACTCTCTTCCCAACCCCATTAGGTGGATAAATGGTGGGAAAATAGATGATAAATATGAATTTTCGGAGTTGGAGGAGAAGAGAGGAGTTTTAGGTGTTTAGGACTTTATTAGACATCAAAACACCCCAATCTCAGCCCTATCACCCCATAGATCGTTGTTGGAGCTCTGGAGAATGAAGGAGAAGGCTGTGGACGAAGGAGCATGGGAGGAGAAGGCTTGGAGCAAGGATAATTTTTCTGTTTTCATCTCCAAAACTAGGGTTTTCTTTACTTCAATGAAAGGTAGGCAATCTCTCAAGCTTAACTCGTATAAAAATTACCCTAGGTAGTCTTTATGATCCCCTACGAAAGCCCTTTGATTTCGCTCTATTTTATTCTTCCATGAGGGTGAATTAAATGCCCAAACTTCTGTTGACATGTTGTGCCTGAACCATCATGTTTGTGTTCAATCCTTGTTTCGGCATGATCTCGTGTCCTGATATAATTCTCTTAAACACTATATGATCCTAGTTTTCAAACGCCCCTATTTACCCTAATTTGTATCGTGTATTCATTGCCAATTAAATCATTTATTCATGACTATGCATGATTAGGTTACCGAAGTTCAACCTAATAAAAGCATGTCCTAAACATGTTTGTTTTCTAATTCATCATGCCCAGTGATAGTTCTTCATGTTTAGAATCGTTTAATATTGATTTCATGAATTTTGGAGCTTTATGTGATTTTATATTAATTTTTGATGTGATTAGTATCGAAGGAGCCCCACTTGGAATAAAGGGCAAATCGTTTTTCTAGGCTCGGGCCACCCTCTGAGATCGCGACAGCCCGATGCATCACGACCTCAGGAGGGGGTCCTGACAAGGAGAACTGTCACGATCTGATCACGATGGGTCGACATGTCATGACCAGACCCGGTTCACCCCAGCACCGGTTCAACAAAACGCGTCGTGCAAGGGCGTCGCGATTACCTTAACGTGACACCCCTGTACGTCGCAACCTGGATTCTCTGATTGCGTAAGTCTCTGGCGTCCCAACCTGATTGCGCCACCCTTGTGCGTCGCGACCTCAAGGTCATGGCCAGAACTTAATTTTTACCCTTTTAACCCTACTATACATGTCTATTAAACTTTGTTAAGCCCAAATTAAGTACTGTCATGAATAATTACGATCAATTAATTAATAATGGACACTATTAAATGAATTTAATATAAAAGCTATATGCACAACCATACATGCTCTCTTGATTTCTATACACTTGCACACACTAAACATTAATGACTGCCATGAGACCTTTATAAGATATTCAATATATATCTGGTAATTGAGAGTAACACTTCACTTAAATTCCCTATTTTAAATAGTTACACTTGTTTTCGTTTTCTCGTGCGCTTTATACACCGTTACCGTTTCCCTCGGCCTTCGAGCACTCGAGGCACGACGGACAAGTTTTCTACACACTTTCTCTTGGCATGGACCACCTCTCCACGGGTAGACTCCGGACTGGACCAAGGAATCCTTGTCAAGGCCTCCGTAAGTCTTCTTGTCTTTGGCGCACATCCTTAGCCGACGAGCTAGTTGTACCTTAACACCCGATACACCCTTAGGGATCAGTACGATCCAAACGACCTTAGTGTGTCACTCTTATCTTGCAATCAAGCCGGACCATTTAGCCTGTGTTCATAGCACGGCTAGTGGGCAGTGTTGACTTCTACCAGGCTGCCCGACTTAGTGCTGTGCAACTGTTACTATTATGGTTTAACGTTATTTTATGATTGTACCCCTATCTCATCTACTATCTCGTTACTCTCATCTATTCACTTTCACTCTGTACTCTCATCTAGTTCGTCTATTACTCTCATCTCTTCTTGGTACCCTACTTGGCCATCAATTGATTGTCTAAGATAACAAACATGACTATGCTAGGCAACATTATAAGGGCCAGATCTGGTCCTTGGGAGGAGCACCTGAAAGGCTATAACTCGCGGGGGTCTAATGATCTAGGTGATGGCATACACCTAATGCATGACACGCAAGATTTAATCTATGACAATCAATCAATCATTTGTTTGTTACTTGAACTTGGGGTTGAATAAATACTGACCCATACTTGCTATCGTGACTAGTTTGCTTGCTATCTCGTAATATGGCCAATTCTTGTGATGTTATACTCTCGTGATTGTTCTATTGCTTCACGTTGACTTGTTACGTCGTTCTCTTGACTATACATGACTACTTGTCTTAGTATCCTGCCTCTATAAGACATTAAACACTTTAAGCATGCTTGTTCTCATGAGATATAAAAGTCCTACAGGGCGTTATTCGCTCATCCTAGCATAGTAGATAGTTAGTATAGTTATGAGTCATCTGATCTTTATCTATTTCATGTGTTTCAGGTGAGTCAGACGGTGACCACACTCACGAGGAGGGGAATGAGGACGATGTCCAAGAGTGACCTGTTTCAGAAACCACTTGCATAGTAGATAGTTAGTATAGTTATGAGTCGCCTGGTCTTTATGTATTAGTTTGAATTCGAGTAAAGTACTTTGGGCCCTGGTTATGGCTCTTATTAGTCGATGCAATAGTTAGGTCATGGTGTTTGATGGAATATTAATGAATTGGAGGTTATTTGATATTATTTCCAATTGTGCAATAGTTTTCCATTTATTCTAGCTCTGTACTATTTAATAACTATATATCGCTCCGATATTCTGCGTCGGGGCGTTACAGGAACTATACTACCACTCTTTGTCATGCCCCTATTCCTTAAATTTTTTTGTCTTTTTTTTCTTCTCTCTTTTTTTTTTTTTCTTTTGCAGGCTTGATTGACCATCCTTATTTGAGATTTCCTCTCCACGAGATGTGCTTAGGTTGGTCGTCTTGCCCATATAGCCCTTTTTTTCCCGTACACTTTGATCGAGTAAAGAAGAGAACAACTTTTGCGCCTCCTAGGTATGGCCTAAGTAGCAATAGTGTTTGCTAGAGGAACCGAGTAAGGTTTCCATGTAAGTGTGTGATGATGTAATCCTTGCTTTGAGTAGCCTTTAATAACAGGAGAAGGAATGTTGGACTCCTAGCGTGGAGTAATCTCCGACATGTGTGCTGCAGAAGCAAAATAAACCTAAGACTGACTCGACCACTCTTGTTGTGAACTGAGATGACTCTCTTTGATGTTTTTATTTGTATTAAAACAAATATTTGCATGGTTATTTGGTGCACAATGTGACCCCTTTATTGAAATAATGGCCTTCATTAGTCTTTGAACTTCGATTTTAGTTGATTTTAATTAGCTCATTGTAGGAAATGATGAAAAGTTGGGGTGGCAAGACTTGGAGTCAGCTCAACACAAAAACAAGATGGAGAAAAGACTCTACAAGAAGATGAGGGATAAGAAGCGTCAATGGAAAAGGGCTTACAAAGAAATGAAGAAAATGCTTGTGAGGACTTAAACCTTGGAAACAATGAGAAAAAGGGTCAAGACCTTGAGCAAGTGGGGAAGGAGGAATCGGGTCAAACCCCAGATTAGGAGAGCTTAAAGAAAGGAACTACATAATAGAGGGTGAAGGATCTGCAGGATTAGTAGGGGAAGTGGAAGGAGGGGAATTGAGACCAAGATCAGACGTCCTGGGAAGATGTGGAAAGAAAACCTAAGGACCTGGAGAGTGATCGGGTGGCTCAGGAGGTAGAGATAAGTGAGGCGAATCTTTAGTACCTAGAAGATGATTGGGAGGCTCAGGTGGAGAGGATGAAAAGATACCTTGAGTACCCAGAGGATGATCGGGCAGCTCAGGAGGAAGAGGAAGAGGGGAATCGTGAGTACCCAGAAGATGATTGGGAGGCTCAGGTGAAGAGGATGAAAAGATACCCTGAGTACCTAGAGGATGATCGGGTGGCTCATGTGGAAGAGAAAGAGGGGAATCCTGAGTGCCCAGAAGATGATTGGGAGACTCGGTGGAGAGGATGAAAAGATGCCCTGAGTACCCAAAGGATGATCTGGTGGCTCAGGTGAAGGAGATAAGTGAGGGTCCAATGACCCTAGAGGAGTAGGAGATGAAGGATGTGGCACCAGCCTAGGATTGAGAGATCGGGCACCTCTTATTAGAACAAAATTGACCAGAATGAGTAGTATTGAAAGATCAAGGTCAGAAGTTGCCAAGATATTAAGATCAACATGTTTCTTGTAGAGTTTGAATCTAGAATGCAACCTCCTCCTCTTCTTGGCAGTCGCCCACTAATGTGCCGGCCACTTTACTTTTACAGATAGACGTGACTTCTTGTTTTTGACATGTCTCCTTAGATAACGGGCCCAAGTAGTAGACGACCTCGCTCTTCTCTATCGCCACACAACTCTCTCTCATTAATTGACATGATTTCCATGTGTGTACTTGCCACTTGGCCATCATTTGCATACCTAACCTCTATAGTAACCTATGGGGGAATGCCATAAATTGGCTTCATCACTGAGAGGGTTTTCCTTGACAAGTGGACAGTGCAGATCCATGGGGATTTGATGCTTGGTACCAACAACTTGCTATTTGGCATCTTGGCATGACAGTCAAACATGAAGGCCAACTCCCTTGATCGTTAAAGAGGGGAGGCTTCTAGGAGTGTGATGGGTGGCACTAGTACGACCAACTGACTGACAGGTTGAGGCAAATTGTAAAGGACCCTTGGCAAAACCTTGAATGTTCTTGGTAGCATAGCATTGTGCCCCTGGTCAGGCTAAATGATGGCATGGAGAGCCTTCGAGACAATCTTAGATGCTCTTGGCAGCCTGACTTCTTGCCCCTTGAGTGCAGCTTTAGGTGACACAGAGTGTTTCTCCTTGTATGGAAAGATCATCTCAAGAAAGGCCTCAGACGGGCTTGGCAGTGCAGCTACATGTCCCTTAAGTGGAAGCTCCAATAGAGATGTGGCGGTTGCACTGTTGAGAACTTCAACTAAAGGTTGCCATGACTGGCCTTTAAACATTGATTTTATGACAGTCTTGGCGGCACTATGTGACAACATGATCTTCATAGAGAACCCCTTCTTTTGTCTGACCATTTGTAATACAACTGAGCGAGGGGTGATGACGGCATCTACGATAGCATCTCCCATAAGCAATGTAATAACTACCATCCTCGCTTTAGAAGTGACTGTCACAAATGCTTGGAAACTCTTTTTGATAATCATCTCCTGAGGGGACGAAGGCTCACCCTTCTTAAATATGCCTAAGATAAGGATATAGATCGGCATGCGACTGATGTAGTTGTGAGGGTCAAAACGAATGACCAAGACTGTGTTATCTTTACTCGGTCCACCTTGTTCATGGGAGTAAATCCGAGGCATTCTCTTAGTGGTTCACACCCGCTCTGTTGGGTGGTGATGGTGATGGGATGTATGGTGGCTATGGAGGGTTTGTCAGATGCAAAGTGTTTAGTGTGAGGTGATTGGATGATGGCAAGGACAGGCTCGTGCGGAGAGAGCTCTTCTTCCAACTCAGAGCCTAAGCCAGCCTAAGCATGGGAGTTGGAAACTCTTGCTCCAGCTCAGAGGTGAGTGTAGCTTGCTCGAGCCTTGGTGCTATGGTGGTGGCTTACTCAGGCACGTGTGGTTGTGGCATAGAGATGGTGGCAATGGGTAAGGATGGAGAGTTTGTGGGAGGTGAGGGATCAGTGGGTTGTGGCGTTGGGGGAGATGACCGACAGCACATTGACACAATACGTCGAGGTGACAACTTGTCATCATAGTGCGGTACAGCATCAGGGGTAGGTGTGGTGGTGCTGGCCTGAGCAAGGGTTGGTGGAGGAGGTTGTTGAGGTGGTGACGGAGCAGGTAGTGCACTTGGAGGGTAAGTAAAGAAGTGCCTCTGGGCTTGCACTAATGTAAATGATTGTCTTGATATTTGCCCTTGCTATCTCGGGGACTGTTGGAACTGATCTGCCTGAGGCTCCTTGGGTGGTTGTTCCACTACCTGTGATGGAGAGGGCTGTTGCACCTAGCCTTGTGTTCTTCTCATTTCTTCACAATGTAGGATGAGTCTATGCATTTCGGACCAATTTATCTTCTGCTCTAGATCAAGATCATATATGACATCTCGAAATTCACAACAATTTGCGAACGTATGCCCTGGATAGCGATGATATAGGCAATATTCATATCGGTACACGATAGCATCTCAGCTTGGCTTTCTGAAGGGAGCTACAATGCATTGGTAGACATTAGGGCTGCAAAGACATCTGAAAGGGCTTCGGGAAACGGGTGATAATGGGCTCGCTTAGGGCCAAATGGATACTATGATGGCTGGGTACAGGATGGTAGGGGCGGCGGCACGTGTGAGGTGGTTGTTCTTGTGGAAGTGGAGCGAGTTGGCTATATGGAGGTGGAGGCATATGGTGGTTAGTGGAGTGCGTAGGCGTGGGATGGTGGTTGGCATCAACTTGGGCATGGGTTTGGACTTCCTCATAGGTGGGCCCTCGAAATGTGCAACTAGGTTGTTGGGCCTCAAACAAGGATGGCATGGGGGAGTTGATGAGTTGGGTCTTTGATAAAACGAGCACGGTTGTATGATTGTTCAATGGATGTGATGTCGTTCATAGCCAAAATGTGGTGGTACATGGGTATTGCATTGGCAATGATGAGCTTGATCTTCTTTTCCTCTAGGATATGCATCTGGACACATTTAGACATTTGACGCCACCGGTCGGCATAAATCGCAAACTCTTCATCAGGCTTCATTTGCTCAGTCACCAGATCGGCCATTGAATACTAGGGCCCAGCCCAATTTTGGTATTGACAACATCAAAATCCTCGACTTCATTGGGAGGCAGTGAATAGAACCACTCCAGAGTGGGTCCATCCAACGACGCCTAAAAAGATAAACCAATAAGCGACAATCATACTGATAGGACACAAACTCATAGAGGAACTCCTTAAGATGGATGTAAGGGTCTCTAGCTCCACTATATTTGTGATAAACGAGGAGCTGAGAGAGTGGAGGGATCCAGAGACCATGGAAATCATGGAGTGTATCATTAAAGGAGGGTTTGAGATTTAACTGCCTCCGCAAGTCTCTAAGCTCTCACTTCATAGACTCGAACTCGGATTGGAAGTCCTGAGCCGAGATAGATTGTGGATAGCGAGGGCCAGCTTGGGCATGAGAGCGGAGTTGAGAGTCAAGGTCTGAACCAGATTGAGCATAATGGGTCAGTTGTAATGATGTGGGCTGAAGAGAAGGGTGACCCGATCTAGGAGAGACAATGTGAGGTGATCTAGAATGAGTAGGATAATGTGGCCCTGTTAGGCCCATTTTGGAAGAAGACCATAGAGCAAAGGTAGACAACAACTCGCGGGCCTGGTCAGGGCCCATTTCAAGCAGGAGGCACTCCAATTATGTGGCCTCATCAGAGGAGGATAGTGATGGGATAGAGTGGGAAACGACACTCTCATTGGCCCGATGGGCCCTAGACTGGGCTGAATTTGAAAGAGACTCATGAGACAAGGGGTCTACATGAGGAGGAGAGGTTGGAGGATAGGTGAAGTGGAAAGGAGCCATGAGAGGATAAAAAATGGGGGAATTAAAAGGATACACTAAAATACAAATAAGGGGTACAACAATAGTTAAAATCACACAAGAAGGGGATGAGAAAGGGTGTTCTCAAGCAAACACCCATGTTAACATGATTAGCATTAGGATTTTAGGGTTATCACTTAGCCTTTTAACAGATTGATTTAAATGACCTGCACTCGGCTAATAAGGAACCCCAATAGGTGTGTACTCAAGTACTCCGGTTTGACTAAGGGGTGACACATAACTCACACGCAAACGACCTAAACTAGGGGGAACAGGTACAACCAGCCTGGCGACCACAACGTGCGTACGGCAACGGGGACTTACGGAGGCCGTTGGTAGCAGGCTCTGGTCATCTCACGAGTGCTCGTGGGTGAGATGGTCTCCACTACCAAGGACGAATCTTATCTACACGAAATAGTGTATGCATGTATCTAATTACACCAAAGTGTATGCAAATACTATCCTAAACTAACAAACACTAGTCTAGGATGTTTCTGATAAAGTCGCAATGACTAGATCGGTTGCAACCTTATCGCGACCAACAGGTCGGTGGTGATAATCTCTGTTTACAGAAACCCTAAACCACACACAAACATATGGCAAACAAACTACCCTAAAGACAGTACAACATGAAAACAACTAAATAGAAGATGAAGACTCACTAACAGAATCAAACATAACCACAGAATGAAAAGTAGCACCAACCAAAGTGAACCTGAGATTGCGTCCTTTAGGTCTGCCGCGAGAAGGTCACGCCCGCCCAATCCGTCGCGACATGGCCCCAAAGTAGTAGATGGAATAAAATGAAGAACCCGATCCTAAGAAGATTCTAACACTTCAGAAACAAAGAAAATTGTAGGCAAATGGCAAATCAAACAAGGTTTGGTGATGGAGGTCCCACCGTGATCGCCAAAAGGTGTAATCACGGGATTGTGCGGCCCTCTATGACACAAAAGAGCATGCTATATATATAGAATGAGTGATCGCCACCAAGATGATTGCCTCAAGAAATACTCCTAAAGCATGGCTAATGAACTTGGAAAAAGGAAAGAGAACGCCACTTACCTGTTAAGGCGTCGCCGACGTGTGATGCGATGGCAACCTCATCGCGACGGGGTCCCTCAACGCCTTCTCAGTAGTGCGGGACATGAATGGCAGACCTCCTTCCGTTCCTCTGGCCGGCCAGAGGAGGAGAGCTCCTCATCTTTTTATTGCCCAACTAGCAAGCCCAGAGGGGGGGGGGGGTGAATGGGTTTCTAATTTTTTTTTTAAGATTAAAACCTCTCAATGAACACGCTTAACAGAAAATCACTAAGATCGATAGTTAGTATTAGTTATAATAAAGACAAATATACAATTATGAGAATTTTATCCTGGTTCGGACCTCCTATTCCAAGGAGTCCTACGTCCGGTCCCCAAGCAACAACTTGTGATTTCACTAACCAAGGGTACTGTCCCCCTTAAGGACTCTTACACATCCAGCAGCGCTGGCCTTCTCTTCTAACCCCGAAGAGGTACCACCACCTGATGCAACAGGTCTTCCTTCCTTAATGAAGGGAACAACAACCACTTGTTCACAACAGGTCTTCTTTTCACAACCGAAGAGGAACACACATGCAATGTGAGTAAAAAGGCGAATGGCCCCTAGACCAAGCTTATGAGAGTGTGCTTGATCTGAGGCAAGGTCTAAGAGACAAAGATTTTCACCAAGAAATCTCGTAGAACTACAAAATCTCTCCAAAGGCTAAGCAAATGAAAACGGAGAGCTAAGAGCTAAAAGGAATGGTGGAATGAGACAAATAAGCTCTTCTTTCTGATGCTCGCAAGTTGTAGATGAGTTCTATGTAAGCTCTATCTTTCAAAAGTTGTACACCCATGGAGTCATCAGTCTTCTATATATCTTCTGCAACATATTTTGACCGTTGAAGTAGCCGTTCAGATGCCCGTTGTCTCACAGCTTTATGTTCGTTAGAGAGACTGGTCATAGGCATGCAGAGGTCAGCTTGCAGCTACAAATGCTTGGATTGGTCTTTGCATCTTCAGGAAAGATTTTTTGAATCTTTTATCCTTTACAAAAGGCCTTCATGCATTAAACACAGATACCTAGATAGTCTACGTTGTCATTCAACCCTAGTAGTCGTGCAGTAATGATATGCTTAAACTAGAAAGGGTATCCTATCATCACACAAATCAAGACCCTATGGGATATATCAAATAAGTAAGAGGATTTCGTGTGAAATGATCAAAATCTTAGTATGCGCAGGAAGACTTGAACTACACAGAGTTTTGAAAATATATTTGAATAATATGGACATTATCAAGAGTATTTGAGAAGATAATAATAATGAAATTGTTGTCCAAGCAAATCATTGTTCAAGTGATATTAAATCGTTGTTTGAGAAAATTGTTGTTCAAGTCAGAGCAAATCATTGTTTGAGCAAATCGTTGTTTGAACAAATTGTGTTTTAAGTGAGAGCAAATCGTTGTTTAAGTGAGAGCAAATCGATGTTTAAGTGGTAACGAATCGTTACAGTGACCAAATCGTTGTTTTACTTAACGAATCGTTATGAGACCGAAATCGTTGTTTCACTTAAGAAACCGTTGTGAGGCCAAAATCTATGTGAAACTTAAATCGTTCTTTCTCTTATGAAATTGTTGTGAGGCCGAAATCGATGTGAAACTAAAATCGTTATTTCTCTTAAAAATCATGGTAAGACCGAAATCGATGTTTCACTTAAGAAATCAGTAATAGAACCATTCTTATACTTATGAAATCGTTATGCTATAAAGGAAATCGATGTGTACTTAGATGAAATTCATACTCTGAACTTTTAAATAGCAGTGTGTGAGAATGACTTACAGATTTTGCCTGGATTATTTCCTGTGGATGAACTTCATAAAATTTTGTTAGAAAAATATTTGTTAAGGTTTTGTTAATCACCAAAATTGTATATAATTAAATAAAATTATATGGGGATAGACTGATCATCAATCTCCCCCTTTTTGGTGATGGCAAAACATAACACAAAAAATATGAAGTACTGAAATGAATTTAAATTGCTGTCTAAATTTTAACTAAATTTGGTAAATTCTAAGAAATGTATTTCAGAACATGTTAATTTTATCCCCCTTTTGTCATTAAGCAAAAAGGAAATGTAATATTTCAAAGAAAGAAGATGAGAAAGATAAATCGAAGCCAGAAGAATAACTATATTAAATTACTATGGAGGTATAGGGATATAGTGGGCAGGGGACAAGAGAGAGGCGTGGCGAGTAATGATTGGCCAACCCTTGAGTTCCTACTCTTCAAAATGATTTTTAAATGCACCCTAAGTGATAGTGTAAGAGGGCCCCATGACTGGAATCATCCTCTGGATGTGGAGTTGTCGTTGAGCTTCAAGGAAGTTGGCATATGCCTCTTTCCCAAGGGAAATCCGATAGAAGCTGGAGGTTCCAAATCTGGCATCCTGTAAAAACTGATCAATAGAGATGGGGTAGAAGATCTGCTTCTACTTCAGTTCCTTTTTCATTGGTACATAGATCTTGTACCGCTCAACCCAAATAGCAAATGGATCTTGAACAAGATGTATGGAATTGAGATCCAGAAATTCATCAGCAGATAAAGAGGGTTTATTTGACCTTGCCAGAGAGAGATTGAGATTGAGGAGCTACTGAGCAGCTTGAGGGTAGTGCTTTTCCCATTATGATGGAGACAACCGTTCACATTCAGATAGGAGGGGAGCAAGCACATCAGATTTGATATATCCCCTATGGTATTCTCTGAATAGGAATCTATGGAAAGCAAGGGGATGGCCCTTCTAAACTGAGATTCTACCCATGACTCTCGCAAATCTCTCAAAAATGATGGCACTCACTTCAGAATCCATGACCATGGAATGAAGCTTAGGTAGGAACACCACATCTGGTATCTGCAAGGTAGCAAAATGTACTTGGATGGAGGTGTTTACTAGATTTTCTGTTCTGAACAATGCTATGGCTCCCCTGAATTGGCCAAGCTGAACTTCTGACAGATTATTGAGAAATCTATAATCATTGTAGGCACAAGAATCTGGCAGACTATAAAGTGCAAAATCCGGTTGAATGCATTAACTGATTGATGTCTATCTTCCCATCCTTCAGCTTATAATCTGTGCCAATGATACCCAACCCTTTGGCCTGAATATCCACACTGTCTACCCTACTACAACCGACGGTAGACACACCAAAAGGCTCTCCAATAGATCATAGGTGATGTGAATAGGAGTACCTTTGACTGTGGAGGTAAGGGACCCATCTTCTTCTACCTTTAGGCAAGTGAAGAATGGCTTGACCAGGTCTGGATAGCTGGCTTCAGAAACTGTGACCATCTTCATCCATTTCATCCTCTGAATCGCTGCCACAACACTATGCATCCCATTTTTCTCCAAATCTGCAATATCCACAGCCTTATTACCATAAATCTTGATCTTCACTGCTACAAATCTCTCCTGCTGCTCCGCTGTGAGGAAGGTGACGCTATATCCACCAACGGTGCCCAAACTCCCAGATGCATCCATCGAAATGAAAGGGGAGAGTTTCTGGAGAATCGTGGGGAGTAATGGAACAGAAGCCCTCAAGAAATTTTGGCACGAAGAGAACGATCTTTCGAAATCGCACAGAGAGAATTTCTGAAACGATAAGGGTTTCATCGCTCCAAGCAAGTCGAAAGAGATGAGAGAGAGATATGAAATCGACATGACATAGATTACGGAATTACTGGGGGGACTTAAAGTTGCTTTTGAAATGACACAACAATAAATGCGGATAGCGACAAAAGATGAAAAGATAACGCATACAATATTTGAATCACCATAATACTTTATGAAGCACGCAATTTTAGGATTTGTGTAATTTTATAGGGAGGAGAGAAAATTATTTTAAAACTTATTATTTCAGTTTCATGCAAACGTATCTTTTACAAATTACACATAGCTAATTCCCTTCTAAGAGACGTAAATCTCTCTTCAGGTAAGGCCTTTGTAAAGATATCTGCTAACTGAATTAATATATCTATAAATGAGATATTTATATTGCCATTAGCTACATGACCTCTAATGAAATGATATCTAACCTCTATATGCTTTGCCCCGGAGTGCTGAACTGGATTTTTGGTGAGATTTATCGCACTTGTGCTGTCGCACAGCAATGGGATGGTCTTGATGTGCAGTCCATAATCCTCAAGCTATTGTTTTATCCGTAAGAGTTGAGTGCAACAGCTCCCAGCAGCTACGTACTCAGCTTCAGCTGTTGATAGTGCTACTGAATTCTACTTCATTGAGGACCATGAAATCAAGCATCCTGCAAGAAATTGACAACTACCACTGGTGCTTTTTCTATCTACCTTGCATTCAGCATAGTCAGCATCAGAATATCCAACTAAAGTAGTTTCACATGATTTTAGATACCATAAACCTAGATCATGAGTTTTAGCTAGATATCTAAAAATTCTTTTAACAGATATTAAGTGGGATTCCTTAGGATCAGCTTGATACCTAGCACACATGCATACGCTAAATAAAATATCAGGTCGACTAGTAGTCAAGTAAAGTAATGATCCTATCATGACTCTGCATAGTTTTTGATCTACTTTCTTATCATCTTTATCACTGTCTAACCTGGTAGATGTGCTCATTGGAGTGGACAGTGGTTTTGCATTTTAAAACCCGAATTTCTTCAATAACTACTTGGTGTATTTTGCTTGACAAATATGTGTGCTTTCTTTGCCCTGCTTGATTTGTAATCCAAAGAAATAGTTGAGCTCGCCCATCATGCTCATTTCGAATTCTCCTTGCATGAGCTTCTCAAAATACTTGCACATGGATTCATCAGTAGATCCGAATAAAATATCATCTACATAAATCTATACAAGTAATATGCTTTTGAATTTTGACTTAATAAACAATGTACTATCTATCTGTCCTCTGATAAAACCATGGTTTAACAAAAATGCACTAAGTCTTTCATACCATGCTCTAGGTGTTTGCTTTAAACCATATAATGCTTTATGCAATTTAAAAATATGATTTGGAAAATCAATATCATCAAAACCAGGAGGCCGTTCTACATAGACTTCCTCCTTTATATTGTTGGGTTGAGTGTGTTTTAGAATTTCCTAAAGTTTTATTTTAATGATGACTAATGAACATCACTCATAATTTGATTTTAATGATGTCATTTTGTTCATATTATAATGATGACTAATTGAACATGTTATACATTTTATACATATCACAACAATGCTTAAACAACATGTTTTGATGTTTAATATCTCACATTTTAATGATAATATCTTGTATTAATAGTTTACACTTTATATTTTCAGGTTTACACAAATTTGTCACAGTGGTGTCGACACAGCGCCCTTTGGTGTCGACACTAGTTCACTGTCCCAGAAGCATGTTCTGAAGTTAGCAGTCGAATTTACCATTCGACTGTAGCAGTCGAATACTGCAGTCGAATTTAGCATTCAAATTTACCATTCGACGGTAGCAGTCGAATTTAGCATTCGACTTCAGCATTCAACTACAGCATTCGACTGCTACAGTGGGAGTCAACCAGTGGTGTAGGCATAGCCCACCTGTGTGTCGACACTAGAAGACTGTCCCAGAAGCCCAGTTTGAAGACAATGCATGTGGTGTCGACACAGTGTCCTGTGGTGTCGACACACTTTGACTGAAACTCAAAAACGTGAATTTTTCTGGACACGTGGCTGCTTGGGGATCAAGGGAATCTACCTAGGTTTTGTGCCCACGCATCCCAAGGCACCTTATGGACCTATGGGGCTATAAATATCCATGCTCCTTGTACCCCAAAGGGAAGCCAGCCCATACAACTCTCAGAAAAGCTTTTTGGCGGCAAAGAGGGATCTCTCCAGCTCTTGCTCATCTCCAGAAGCTGTGATCCATCCTTTCAAGAGAAAGTACAAGGGAGTGAAGGCCAATCTCTGGAGAGGGCTTTGAAGTTGAGAGCAAGGGAGCAGATCTAGCAGAAGCACAACAATTGAAGAGGAATCTCTGGCGATTCAGAAGCTATTGAAGCAGAGCATCGCCAATTGACAGGGAGCATCTTCAAGCCTCTTCAATTCAACCTTCTGCAAGAAATCTTCATCGAAGAACACTTATTCTACATCCATTTCTCTCACTTCTGAGTTTGTTCTTCCTTATTTCGTCTATGAGGTTTGTGCATGAAGTTCTGCACAAATTTCTGTGTACGAATCTATCTTGAATCAGATCATTGCTAGAGGATTTGATTTCTGTTGTCTTTGATCTAGCTTTTGTACTGTGAGCCGTCGAGCTCTGGTTTGTGAGTCGTCGCACTTACTGAGTGGTTTAAGCCGTCGTGCTCAATTTGGAGTCATCGTGCTCCGGTTGTAGTTTGAGCCATCGTGCTCAATTTGTGAGTCGTTGAACTCAAGGTTATGTGTTGAGCCGTTGTGCTCAAGGGTGTTTGGAGTCATCGTGCTCCGGTGTGAGTTGTACTCTTTTGAGTAGTGGAGCCTCACTGTGTGAGGGGTGGATGTAGGAATCACTGCTGTCATTTTCGAACCACCTAAAAATGCTTTGTGCAATGGTTTGATCTGCTTATCTACGCTAGATGCTTGCATAGGATTTCTCTTTCACACTAAGTGTTAGATCTATTCAACCCCCCCCCCCCTTCTAGATCTGATCCATCCTACTATTCGATCCTACAATTGGTATCAAAGTGGGTTACTATCTGTTTTTGATCTGATTTGATTGCTTTTGTTTGATCTCTATGTTAATTGCTTGAATTGTTTGCTTGCTCTTTCATTGTCTCTCATTGTAATTGATGGATTCTCGAGGATTTGTAGCTGAGGGCCATTCCATTAATAGACCACCATTCTTTAATGGGTCTGATTACTCTTATTGGAAAAATCGCATGCAAGTTTTTCTTAGGGCTCAAAACTATGAAATCTAGAGAATAGTTGAAGTGGGTCCTTATGAAAATCAGGGAGATGAGGAGAATTGGACTATAGAGCAAATTAGGAAAGCTACTCTTAATTATAGTGCCATGAATATGCTTCAATGTGTTGTCCACCCCAAAGAATATTCAAGAATATCCATGTGTAAATCTGCTAAAGAAATGTGGGATAAACTTGAATTAATGTATGAAGGAACATCTCAAGTTAGGGAAACCAAAGCAAACATACTTGTTTCTGATTATGAATTATTTATGATGAAATCTAATGAATCAATTTCTGAAATGTTTGCTAGGTTTATGATAATTGTCAATGGACTGAAGGCACTAGGCAAGGAATACACTGATGCTGATCTGGTAAGAAAAATCTTGCGTTCTCTATCATCTTTTTGGCACACAAAGGCTACAGTGATTGAAGATTCTAAGGATTTATCCAAAATTTCTTTGGATGAACTCATAGGATCTTTAATGACTTATGAAATAAATCTGAAAAGTAGTGAAGACCATTTGCTTAAAGCTAAACCAGCAGCACTTAAAGCTTCATCAAGCAACAAAGAGAAAAATCAAGAAAAAAAAAGTTCTGATGAGTCTGAGTCCAATGAGGATGAACTTGCCCTCATGATTAGGCAATTCAGAAATTTTTTAAAATAAAGAAAAAGAAAATTGAATGGAAAGAAAAAATATTCTTCTAGTAAAAGGAATGCTTCTTCTTCAAATTTTAATGCTAGCAGAAATAAAAAAAACTGATGAAGATATTGTTTGCTATAGGTGCAACAAGACAGGACACATGAAGGGTGTGTGTCCTGAAATCAAAAAGGATAAATACAAGAAGAACAACAAAATGAAGAAGCCAAAAGCCATGATAGCAACTTGGTCAAATGAAGACCAAAGTGAGGATGAAGAAGAGAACTCCTCAAGTTCAACAAATGAGGAGTTATGCTTTATGGCCAACAGTAGTGATGGAAAAGTAGGCTCTTCTTTTGAACAATATTCCATTGAAGATTGGCAAGATGCATATGCTGAGTTGATTGAAAAATATTCTGAAATAAGAAAAACAAATAAACATCTGAAATTTTTTTTTTTGAAAATTTCATGCAAGATACTTCCTTAAATAGAAGAATATCTGAACTTGAAAATGAAATAATTGAACTCAATGAAGAAAAGGAAGATCTTTTGAATGACATTGATGAATTTAAAATTGCATCTCAAAAGGCCAACAATGATTTTGAAAAACTTTTTGAAAGAATAGAATTGCAACAAAAGGAAAAGCAACAAGTCATTGATGAAGTTCAGAAACTCAAGAACTTGTTGGATGAAAAGGAACAAGTGATAAAAAAATTCACAAATGGAAAGGAAAACCTTGATGCACTGTTAGGACTAAAAATGAATGCTACAAAACATGGACTTGGATTCACCACAAAAAAATCATTGAAGAATAAATCTGGTGAAAAGAAAGAAAAACTTTCAAAAATTCCTTTGATAAAATTTGTCAAAATCACTAGTCCAGAAAACAAAAATAAACAAGTGTCAAAGAACACATCTGAAATACCCAAGAATAAGAACAAAAGGAATGTTTCTAACCAAAAGAAACAAAACAGGTCGACACACATTGCTGATAGGTCGACACCAGTCAACCACAAGTTGAAAACTGTGGCTGCTGAGTCGACACCAGTCCAACACAGGTCGACCTGTCCAATTCTGAAAAACAACAACCAGTTGAACAAAAATTCAAATAAAAGTATGAAAATGTGTAAAAACATAAAAAAAAACTTTCATGATGGTCATTGGAGATCCAGAACATCATGTCAATCTAATTTGATCAATTCTTAGAATCAATGGTATCATAATCCTTATTGGTACCATTCACAATCTTTTTATCCAAAGGTTCCAAGATATCAACAGAATTCTTGGTTTGGATTTCCATACATGAACAATCATGCCAAAATGCATAATTTCTCTGCTCATCAAAGGAAAAATACTGGTGTTTTCATTCCAAATCAGAATGTTAAAATGTCTAAAAGGGAAATCATTTCTAAAACAATACAAAAACCAAAAATAACTCAAATATGGATCAGAGAAGACTTATTATTTTTGTTCAAACAAACTGATGGTCCCAACAATATTTGGGTACCAAAATCTTTTCTTCTCTGATCTGATTTATGTAGGAAAGTCGTGCACCCAACTCCAATGTGTGGTTCCTTGACAGTCGGTGTTCACGACACATGACTGGAGACAGAACAAAGTTTTCATTTCTGATTGAAAAGGAAGGAGGATCTGTTACTTTTGGAAGTAAAAATAAAGGGAAAATCATTGGATCTGGAAAGGTTGGTAAATCCTCCTCAAACGCAATTGAAAATATTTTGTTAGTTGATGGTTTGGATTATAATCTTTTGAGCATTAGTCAATTGTGTGACAAAGGTCACAAGGTTGTTTTTGAATCTGATTTTTACAAAATAATTGATTCTTCAACTAAAAAATTAAAATTATTTGGAAAAAGGGAAAACAATGTCTACATGATCAATCTTGATAAAAACTTTGCTGAAAACATTTATTTGGTGGCAAATAAAAATAAAATTGCATGGACATGACACAAAAGTCTTGGTCATGCAAGTTTCAACACAATAAAAAAACTTTTAAGGCTAAATTTGGTTAAAGAACTTCCTGAATCTTTTCCAAATATTGAGAATCAACTTTATGGGATATGTGTTCTAGGAAAACAAATCAGAAAATCTTTTAAAATTTTCAATGATGTACTCACTTCTAAGCCACTATAAGTACTTCATATGGACCTTTTTGGGCCAACAAGAATTCTTAGTCTTAGTGGTAAAAGATATGGATTTGTCATCATTGATGATTTTACTAGATACACTTGGGTCATCTTTCTATCCCACAAAAGTGATACTTGTTTAGAATTCAGGAATTTCTGCCCCACTGCCTTAATGGGTTTTTCACATCAAATCAAATTCATTTTGACTGATCATGGGGGAGAATTTGAGAACAAAGTTTTTTCTAATTTATGTGCTGAACTGAACATTTTTCACAGATTCTCTTCTCCAAGAACTCCAGAACAAAATAGAGTGGTGGAAAGGAAGAATAGAACTCTGGTGGAAATGGTTAGATCCATGCTCTTAGAAAGTAAACTGCCCAAATTCATCTGGACTGAAGCTGTAAATATAGCAAATCACATTCTAAACAGAGCATTGGTCAGACCAAAAATCAGAAAAACCCCTTATGAACTTTTGAAAAACAAAAAGCCAACTCTATCTTATTTTAAAATCATTGGTTGCAAGTGTTTTGTACATAACAACAATAAATAAAATCTTGATAAATTTCATGCGATAAGTTTTGAAGCCATTTTTCTTGGTTATTCAAAAATTTCTAGAGCATTTAGAGTTTACATTCTCAAGAATAAAACTGTGGAAGAATCTTCACATGTAGTTTTTAATGAAAACTCATATCAAACTGATGACTCTACATCTTGTAGGGTTCCTCAAAATAATGAAGAGGATGACTTCGTTATCGAATCTTCACCAACTGTTGAAAAGGATGAAGATCCATTTGAAAGTCTAGACAATCAATCACCTACCACAACTGGTTCAGGTAATATTGTTCCAGAACTGAATGCATCCCAAGAGGTAATTCCTGAAAATAGATTTTTAAGAGATCATCCAATTGAGAATGTAGTTGGTAATGTGCATGATAAAGTTAGAACTAGATCATCTTTTCTGAATGCAATAAATGAAGACCCACTAGCACTAATTTCCCAAATTGAACCCAAGTTAATTGATGAAGCTCTAACTAGTGAGGATTGGATCAATGCAATGCATGATGAACTTCATCAGTTTGACAGAAATCAAGTGTGGCAATTAGTACCTAGACCTAGTGACCAATCTGTTATTGGTACTAGATGGGTGTTCAGAAATAAATTGAATGAAAATGGATAGGTTGTTAGAAATAAAGCCAGACTAGTTGCCAAGGGGTACAATCAGGAGTTTGGAATTGATTTTGAAGAATCATATGCCCCTGTAGCTAGACTAGAAGCTGTGAGAATATTTCTTGCTTTTGCATCATCCCTAAAATTTAAAGTTTATCAAATGAATGTGAAAAGTGCTTTCTTGAATGGATACATCAAAGAAAATGTTTTTGTAGAACAACCTCCTAGATTTGAAAATAAAAAATATCCTGATCATATTTTCAAACTCAATAAGGCTCTTTATGGTCTTAAGCAAGCTCCAAGAGCTTGGTATGACCGTTTGAGCTCATTTTTTTTGAATAAAGGTTACACAAGAGGTAATGTAGACCAAACCTTGTTTACAAAAATTGTCAATAATCAAATCATTGCTATCCAAATATATGTTGATGACATAATTTTTTGGTCTACAAATAAAAAACTGTGTAGTGAATTTGCTGATTACATGAAAACTGAATTTGAAATGAGTTTGATGGGAGACTTACAATTCTTTTTGGGATTGCAGGTACATCAAACTAGTGAAAGGATTTTTATTAGTCAAACAAAGTACGTGAAAGAACTTCTGAAAAGGTTTGACTTTCAGCACCTCAAGCATTCAAGCACACCAATGGCAATAAATGTAAGACTAGAGGAAGATTCTTTTGTTAAGTCAGTAGATCCAAAGACCTATAGAGGTATGATTGGTTCTCTACTTTACCTCACCACCTCTAGACCAGATATTTAGTATAGTGTGTGCATGTGTGCTAGGTTTCAAGCCAATCCTAAAGAAAGTCACATGTTAGCTGTCAAAAGAATTTTTAAATATCTTGTTGGAACATGTGAACTTGGAATTTGGTATCCTGCTGGTTGCTTGTTAGATTTAATTGCTTATTGTGATGCTGATTATGCTGGTTGTAAGCTTCATAGAAAAAGTGATAGTAGATTGTGTTTATATCTTGGTGGATGCCCAATTTCATGGGCTTCCAAAAACCAACATTCAGTAGCTCAATCCACTACAGAGGCTGAATATGTTGCGGTTGGTTGTTGTGGCACTCAAGTTTTTTGGGTGAAACATCAGCCCCTATACTATAATCACAAATTGGGTTGTATTCCTATTTTGTGTAATAACATTAGTGCTATTAATTTGTCTCAAAACCCAATTCAGCATTCACGAACAAAACATATTGAAATAAGGCATAATTTTCTAAGAGATGAGGTTGCTAAAAAATATTTTGAACTTCACTTCATTCAAACTGAAAAACAAATTGTAGATATTTTCACTAAGCCTCTTCGAGAAAACAAATTCTCATCTTTAAGAAGAGAGCTTGGTTTGTGCAAATTTCCACATTCTTGATATCTTCTCTCTCTTTTTGGAAATAAAAGTCTTCATGTTCTTGCAAATAAATTCCTCACTCTCACATTGCATTGGTATTCTTAGTATATCAAATAGTGATTTGAAGAAAGACAAGTCAGGCTTGTCTAGACACTTTTACTATGCGTGAGTATGTCTCCGCCAAGTATCAAGAGTCTTGTATGCAATTGTTGAGGGGGAGTCTCTGTCTTTCAATAAAACATTCTTATTCATTCTATTTTCACATTCCATTCCTATTTCTTCAATAATCTTCATGTTCACCTTGTGAGGAGGAGATATATGAAAGGGGGAGTCATTGTCACATTCCTTAACTTTTCTTGTCTATCTTGAACCCCAAACTCATCAGAATGTTTGAGTCATTATGCTATTTTCTTATGAGAGAATTAAAATATTGAAACTAAACTCATTGTTCATTTAGTTTAATTTCAAAGATTCATTATCATTTCAAGGTTAAGTAATTTTAATACTGAATGTTTTTAAAATGGCTTGCAAAACACTTATAGGCACATGGGTGGCTTTAATATTTAACATGTGCATGTTTAAGCTTCATTTTTACCGCATGTTAAGAATAATTTTTCTAAATTCGTAGTTATGACTTGCCTGGTCAAAGCAAACATATTCTTGCACAACATCAAAAGAAAATGATCAACAATCTGGAAAGATACAAACAGAGCAACGTAAGTTCTTGAACCACTGAGTAACCGAGCCATTTCACCTAAAAAGTGATTTGTTTCACGCCAAAAAGTGTAAATCAAAATTTTCAACTCTGTATAAGATAATGAAAGTTAAACCACTGAGTAATAAGGAGATCTTGCATCTGATCAATGTGATCTCTTGCATAGAAAAGTGAGATTTAACTAATTCATTCTTGTATTCTTTCCCAGATAAAATTGAAGAAAATCAAAAAGACAGGATTGACAAGCTTAAGACCTTAAAAAGTTCATGTTACTGAGTTTAGACCTTTTATTCTACATTGTGTTAAAATTAAAGCTCCTAACATCCTTGTTAAATACTTCTGCTTACTCATATAGGTTACTTTACTTAAGATTTGCATCATTATTTTGACTACATTCAGATCATTATATTTTGCTATACTTTGTGTTGAGTGTGTCTTTGTGATTAAACTTTATTGCACAATACAAGAAACACAATAATTTCTCTCATATGTAAATATCACTTTGCCTCACTTATTTTGATTCTTCCTGAACTTTCCTTTTTCACAACTGGAATTCTTCATCTCCTACCATTCTTTGCTTCTCTCTCTTATCTATCTTTTAGTGATGTCAAAAAGGGGGAGAAAGTTCCTTAAAAATGGGAGAAAGTTTCTTATGGGAGAAAATTCAAAAATGGGAAATTTGAGTCAGCCTATTGGGAGATTGTGCATATATTTTGTCATCATCAAAAATGGGGAGAATGTTGGGTTGAGTGTGTTTTGGAATTTCCTAAAGTTGTATTTTAATGATGACCAATGAACATCACTCATAATTTGATTTTGATGATGACATTTTGTAAATTTTGTGCATATTATAATGATGACTAATTGAATATGTTATACATTTTAAACATATCACAACAATACTTAAACAACATGTTTTTGATGTTTAATATCTCACATTTTAATGATAATATCTTGTATTAATGGTTTACACTTTATATTTTCAGGTTTACACAAATTTGTCACAGTGTTGTCGACACAGTACCCTGTGGTGTCGACACTAGTTCACTGTCCTAGAAGCATGTTCTGAAGTTAGCAGTCGTATTTACCATTCGACTGTAACAGTTGAATACTGTAGTCGAATTTAGCATTCAAATTTACCATTCGACTATAGCAGTCAAATTTAGCATTCGACTTCAGCATTCAACTACAGCATTCGACTGCTACAATGGGAGTCAACCAGTGGTGTCGACACAGTCCACCTGTGTGTCGACACTAGAGGACTATCCCAGAACCCCAGTTTGAAGACAATGCCTGTGGTGTCGACACAGTGTCCTGTGGTGTCGACACAGTGTCCTGTGGTGTCGACACACTTTGATTGAAACTCAAAAACGTGAATTTTTCTGGACACGTGGCTACTTGGGGATCAAGAGAATCTGCCTAGGTTTTTGTGGCCATGCATCCCAAGGCACCTTATGGACCTATGGGGCTATAAATACCCATGCTCCTTGTACCCCAAAGGGAAGCCAGCCCATACAACTCTCATAAAAGCTTTTTGGAGACAAAGAGGGATCTCTCCAGTTCTTGCTCATCTCCAGAAGCTGTGATCCATCCTTTCAAGAGAAAGTACAAGGGAGTGAAGGCCAATCTCTAGAGAGGGCTTTGAAGTTGAGAGCAAGGGAGCAGATCTAGCAGAAGCACAACAATTGAAGAGGAATCTCTGGCGATTCAGAAGCTATTGAAGTAGAGCATCGCCAATTGATAGGGAGCATCTTCAAGCCTCTTCAATTCAACCTTCTGGAAGAAATCTTCATCGAAGAACACTCATTCTACATCATTTCACTCACTTCTGAGTTTGTTCTTCCTTATTTCATCTATGAGGTTTGTTCATAAAGTTCTGCACAAATTTCTGTGTACGAATCTATCTTGAATCAGATCATTGCTAGAGGATCTGATTTCTGTTGTCTTTGATCCGGCTTTTGTATTGTGAGTCGTCGAGCTCTGGTTTGTGAGCCGTCGCACTCACTGTGTGGTTTGAGCCATCGTGCTCCGGTTGTTGTTTGAGCCGTCGTGCTCAGTTTGTGAGTCGTTGAACTCAAGGTTGTGTGTTGAGCCGTCATGCTCAAGGGTGTTTGGAGTCGTCGTGCTCTGGTGTGAGTTGTACTCTTTTGAGTAGTGGAGCCTCACTGTGTGAGGGGTGGATGTAGGAATCACTGGTGTGATTTACGAACCACCTAAAAATCATTTATGCAATGGTTTGATCTGCTTGTCTGCGCTAGATGCTTGCATCGGATTTCGCTTTCACACTAAGTGTTTATTGCTTCACACATAATCTACACACACCCATACTTTAGATCAGTAAATTGTTTGTCTGAATTGATCTCTGATTCGAAGTAATTTTGAATTCCTTAAGCTTTCGCATTAATTGGTGTTAGATCTATTCAACCCCCCCCTTCTAGATCTGATCCATCCACCTATTCAATCCTACATATATATCCATTTAAAAATGCTGATTTTACATCCATTTGAAAAAGTTTTAAATCCAATGCACATGCATAAGCAAGTAATATTCAAATAGCCTCTGGTCTAGCCACTGGTGCATAAGTTTCATGGAAATCTATGCCTTCCTCTTGGGAATAGTCTTGAGCAACTAGTCTGGCCTTGTTTCTAGTGATAACACCAGTTTTATCAAATTTGTTCCTGAACACCCATTTGGTGTCAATCACAGGATGATCTGATGGTCTCGAAACAAGGGATCAAACATGGTTTCTCTTGAACTGATTAAGTTCATCTTGCATTGCCAAAATCTAAGATTCATCAGATAGTGCTTCATTGACTGTCTTCAGCTCAATTTGAGAAACAAATGCCAAATAATCGCAAGGGATAACATTACCTCTTGTTCTTACCCCAACCGATGGATCTCCAATGATGTTGTTCTTTGGGTGATCCTTCCTATATCTCCATTCTTTTAGAAGATCATCATGAACAATTCCTTTTGTTGTAGTTCTTCCAAGGGTGGATCTTCATTATCCTTGATCGATGTATCTTTCAGTTTCTTGGATAAATTTCCTGCAATTTAATCATCACTATCTACTTCCTTTCTCAAGGAAGGGTTAGACTCATAAAAATAACATGAATAGTTTATTCAATTAATAATCTTTGTTTATTAAAAACTCTATAACCTTTGGGTTTAGAAGCATACCCCATGAAGATTCCTTCATCAGATTTGGAATCCAACTTACCTATATCTCTCTTACCATTATTGTGAATGAAGCATGGACATCCAAATGTCTTGAAGTGACTGATCTTGCGCTTCCTTCCCTTTTACAATTCATATGCGGTCTTATTTAGGATTGGCCTGATCATAAGTCTATTTATAATATAACAAGCTGTGTTGATAGCTTCTACCCAGAAATATTTTGGAAGGTTATAATCTGATAGCATAGTTCTGGCCATATACAACAAAGTTCTATTCTTCCTCTCAGGTACTCCATTCTGCTAGGGTGTCCTTGGTGCTGAAAAATTATGCTCTATTCCTTGATCATCACAAAATTCTGCAACTTATCATTATGAAGTTCTCTTCCATGATCTGAGCGAATACTTATTATGCTAAACTTCTTATCCTTTTGAACTATCTCGCTAAACTTCATAAAACTGTCGAAAGTATCATCTTTATGCTCTAGGAAGTATACCCATGTAAACCTTGAATAGTCATCTACTATTACAAAACCAAAATTCTTTCCTCCTAGGCTAGTGGTTCTCATCGGCCCAAACAAATCCATATGCAGTAGTTCTAATGGTTTGGAGGTGGTGACCATTGTTTTTGTCTTGAATGAGGACTTTATATGCTT
This sequence comes from Colocasia esculenta, assembly GCA_014218235.1. Lineage (NCBI taxonomy): Eukaryota > Viridiplantae > Streptophyta > Magnoliopsida > Alismatales > Araceae > Colocasia > Colocasia esculenta. The sequence continues at coordinate 67,575,554 of CM024760.1, read as the reverse complement.
TCCTTTTGCACATGGTTCATAAATACCGTATGTTCTTGAGCTTATCTTGGGCAGACCTTCCACTAAATTTCATTTGATCAGCTTCCTTATTCCATCCAAGCTGCAATGACCTAATCTTCTGTGCCATAGTTCAGCATTTTGATCTTTGTTTGCTACAAGACATACATCATGATCCTTTAATTCTTCTAGGTGCAATACATACAAGTTCTTTTCTCTACTGGCTTCGAATAGAGTTACACCATCTTTCATAATAAGACACTTAGACTCCTAAAATCTGATTTGGTGACCCTTGTCACACAGCTGGCTGATGCTTATAAGATTGTGCTTGAGCCCTTTAATGCATAGCACATCTTCTATAAGAGTTCTGTCTTGACTTCCTATCGATCCACAATCTATCACAGAACCTTTTCCATTGTCACCATAAGTTACTATGCCTTCTTCATCATTAATACACGAGAATAATTTCTTGTTGCCAGTCATGTGCCTTGAGCACCCACTGTCCAGTACCATTTTGATCCTCTAAGGCTTCCCTACAATTAAAACATTAAGATTTAGGTACCCAAGTTCTTTTGGGTCCTTGCTGGTTAGTTTCCTTATCTTTTCTTTTAGGAATCCACTTTAGATGTTTAGTTGTACAAGTTATTTTAGTGTGTCCTAATTTATTACAATGACTACAACACGATATTTTATTTACTGTTTTAGCCGATCTGTATTTAATGTTAGTTTTATAATCATTATTTTGTTCAGCTACAAACATTGGCATTGGATAGACTTTAGGATGAACTATTATTTCTTCATTATCTGGTGGAGTATATCCTAAACCATTTTTTTTCTTTCCGGATCTTCTTGCTCCTTTTAAAATTAGGGATGATTTACCATTTGTGAATTTTTCAATTGTATTTGTTAGATATTAATATCTTTTGTTAGTGAAAGATGCGTGTAATTATCCAATATGGTAATCTAGAAGGGGGGTTGAATAGATTACTGGAAACTAGAAACACTGTTGCCTTCTTTTTGATGGAAACACAGACTTATCGAAATCTCAAAGAAATTTAATTTGAATTCAAATTGCTAAGTGTGTGCTTGTTGTGAATAAAACATGAACAACCTATCTAGCGTGTGTAGAATCAACGTGCCTACCAATCATCTATCGTGAAAACGTGCAAACCACAGGACATGAAGATTTAAGGTGGTTCGGAGTACACAACTTGTGTATCCTACGTCCACCGTCCACACACACACGTAGAAGGACTGCTTATGAGAGAGTTCAATTTCTACAACACACACACACCACATTGTCTGATGCAAACATAGGATCAGAACAACACCACACACATAGATCAAAGACAAGAGATGCTTGACCCACTGCCACACACACAGAGTATGAAAAAGTAGAAGCAGAGAAGAGCTCAGAGTTGTAGAATCAAATCATGAGATGGTCGTCCAGATGAACTTTAAGCTCCATCTTGACAGGTATCAGTTGATGGAGAAGCTTGAAAGATAGAGAACCAGCTTCAACTCCGTTCGGAAGATGGTTCTTTATTTCCCTGGACGAAGGGTTGAAGCAGAGCAGCAAGGAGAAGCTCTCTCTCTTGGTTTTTTATTAGGGTTTGGTATGGTGGCTTCTTGCTGTGAAAATACCTCTTTACGTTCTATATATATGGGTGTCCAAGTTAGGAGAGACGTGGTATAAGGAAACACCCAAATACGGAACATAACTAATTCTTGGATTTGAAGATTCTCTATGTCTGTCGACAGCACCACTGTTCATCTGTCGACAAATCCTGACAATTTCTAAATTTCTAGAACTCTGAACTTCCGGGAGAAGGCTTTCTTGTGTCGACAGGCGATTTGCATCTGTCGACAGACACACTTCAACAGTGCTTACAGCTTTCAGAACTGGTTCTATCTGTCGATAAGCAGCTTGCATCTGTGGATAGCTATTCCTTTACTTGAATTTCCAGTGACTTGTATGTCTTCCCTATGCATGGTTGTCGACAAGTACCTGTAGGGCTGTCAACAGGTACTTGCTTAATGACATTTTCTTGAGCTTTTGCTCATGATTTTAACACTTGTTTTGCATACAATCACACTAACATCAAAGAACATTGTTAGTGAGATATAATGAATATGTAGATGATCAAATTTAAGCATGGTTTGATATGGGGTCACGTTCTTGTCACGACCATGCACCCGGTCGTGTCAGTAGGGCAGTGCGTGCAGGGTTCACAAAATGGGCCATAACATTCTCCATAGATATAGGATTGATGAGCCGTTTGTTGCGTTGAATTATAGACTCAGAGTGATACAAAATGATGATATGCCTGATTTGGATTAAAAACAAGGAAGTTATGAGCTCTCAAAGTGAAGGCATGTTCAGAGGATAGGGCAGATTGCACAGTTTTGATGTTTCAAGTAGATCTTGGCCATCAGCTTGAGAATGGGCTTGAAATTAAAGGTGAATGGTCTCTTGATGGGACAAAGAAGAACTCCAAAGTGATGACTACATTGTGACATCTATGATATGAGCAAGAAATGTGCTCAACTTATAGGCCAAAAACGGGTGTCTACACATACTAGATCAGCTTTCAAGTTATGGTCTCCTACCATGACGTCTGTTTATGGGTAGTATTTGTTATGTTTGAATTTTTATCCCAATCGTGTTGTGACAGAGAATTCAGAACCCATGGATGCAGGTTTAACATTCAAAGTATTAGCAAAGTCTTGAGATATGAACGAATGTGCAGCGCCAGTATCAAACAAAACAAATGTTGATTGAGAAGAAATGTGTAACGTACCTTCCACCATGCCACCTTCCTCAGTGGTTTGCCCGTCACACTGGGCTTGCAGTCTACCCTGTTTCATTGGCACATTAGTGCGCTTCTCATGTTCCTTCAATAGAGGGAACTCAGGAATGCAGTGCTTGCGACTCCTACAACGCAGACATGTGTCTACCTTTCTCCAACACTTGTCAGCAGTGTGACCTAGCTTGTCATAGTGTTTGTAGTTGCTTTTGATTGGGATAGTGGGGACAATTACTTTAGGCTTCCTTTCCTGACTTGGCCCTTCAGTGATGTTGAAAGGTTTCTTCTTGCCATTGAGTGGCTTGACATTGGTGGAGCCAGGTGTCAGTTCTTTCTTTACAATTTTCCCTTTGATGTGATCAGTTAAGTGAGTAGCATCCTTTAGCAGGTGAGCTTTCTTAACCATCTCGGCATAAGTTTCGATGTCGAGAGGGGCCAATTGTGTGATATATTGTGGCTTAAGGCCATTAAGGAAATGCTTAGCCTTAATCTTTTCAGTGTTAATAAGATGACTGGTATAACGTGCCAACCTAGAGAATTGTGCCTCGTACTCAGCCATGGGTAGGCTCTTTGTTTAAGAGCAACAAATTTCGCAGCCTTCCTTTCTTCAACGCATTAAGAGAAGTACATGGAGTTCAAAGCTTCTGTGAATTCATTCCAAGTAAATTTCCCATCCGCCCTACTGGCTTCCATAGATTGCCACCATGAATAGGCGTCTCTTTCCAACTGAAAAGTAGCCAGCAACAATTTGCCACCATCCATGCATTGCATGACACGGAAGATGCGCTCAGTCTCTTTTAACCAATGCTCTACCTCATCAGGGTCAGTTGTTCCACTGAACTGAGGAGGGTTCATTCTCCTAAAGTTGTGATGCAGTTCACCTGCCCCGCAATTACCACCACCACCACCCTGTGTGGCTTGCAGAAGCGCACGAGTGAGCTCTTGGATGGTTTGTTGCATGTTGCGCAGTTGTGCACGCTCCGCTGCCATTACTATGGTTCAATTCCCTTCAAAAATATAAGGATAGTTAATAGGTTATAATATCCTTGGTTTATGCGTGTGTGAGTTTATTTTAACTATTACCCATTTTTCTACGCATATCTTACATAGGTAGGATAATTGATTCTGGTCGAGGTGTGTCAACCTAGATCATCCTATACTTAAGAACAACCTAGTCTCTAATACCACAAAACTGTCACGCTTCGACGTGAAATATCAGAATGTGAGGTAGTTGCAAGTAAGCGAGTATAGAGCGTATAATAGACATCAAGCCATTGGACAAATAAATAATGCTAAATCAAATGTATTTCATTTATAATTCCACTAATGTCTATTACAACCACTAATCCAGAGCCATTACATAGGGCCCAATTGACATCATTACATTGAAGGAAAAGAAGGAAACTAGTCTAAGACTCTAGTATGACGCTACTATGCTAGGGTGTTCTTGAATCACTCTAGGTCCTCCCCATCCTCACGAGTGTCACGATCTTCCTCAGTCTCACCTGAGAACACAAATCAAATAATGCAAGGTGAGCGATAACGCCCAGTAGGACTTAAATCTCATGATCAGGCATACTTTAAATGATTAATGTATTAAAGAGTAGAGTAACAATTGATAGAGAGAAAGTCAAGTAAGGTCGAGCAAGTGATAGCACAAACATGATTTCAATAGCGCAAATGTTAAGTATAGCACTAAGAGTAGGATGACCATAGCACAAATAGCAAAATATAGTTCATGATAGCACAACGAGTCAAGTATAGTATAGCACTTTGATTGTCATTAGATAATCGAGATAGATAGCACTCAAGTGTAATGCCAAACACTCAAGTCAATTAACTCCTGCGGACACTAGCACTTTTAGGCGCACCTCCCTGGACCAGACCGGGCCGCTTAAATTGCCAAGCATTAGACATGTTGTTTATTTTTAGACAATCAGGGAAATGGCCATAGAGAGTATCAAGAATATATAAGAGTATTTGATGAATAGACAAGATTGTAGAGAATGTGAATAGAGTATAGGTAAGAAGTACAGGTCAATGCGCATGAAACAACGTTAAATAGGCGATAGTAACAGTTGCAAAACACGCATGATTGGTGCTGACAGTCAGGTAGAATTCACTAACCAACTACTGGCCATGCTATGAACATAGTCCAGACATATGACATGATATCATGGTAAGAGATAGCAAATGTAAGGTCGTTTGGCTTATACTGATCCCTAAGGGTGTTATAGGTGTTGAGGGTACAACTGGCTCGTCGACTATGTGGGAATCTATGGACAGCGGAGACTTACGAAGTCCTTGAACAAGGATTTACTAGTGTGACAGAATGAATATCTGACAGAGAGTTAGTCCAAGTGAAGATAAAGTGTATATAGAAACAAGTTGCTCGACGTTCTAGAGGAATTCTAAAATAGTGGAGCGTCAGTAACTGTATTCTAAAACAATGAGAGATCATGAAAACAAGTCCATTAAAAATAGGCAATGATGTATAATTATTGAAGTAAATTACTAGATGCATTATGGAGTATCTTACGTCAATATGGATGGTTTCAAGTGTGTGCATGTGTCATAGAAATCATAGATATGAAAAGATCAAGTGTATGGCTTTTAATAGCATGATTACATGATCACAATTTAGACGAACCATTTATTGCATTTTTTTGCATTGATAGGATGTATAAAGACTTTAGAAGGACAAGAACCATAGAAAACTAGGGTTTATGTACAAAATTTAAGAAGGCGATGTACCACTGTAAGGATCGTGACAAGGTACTTCAAGAATGTGACATAGTGTTTAAAGGAACGCTATAGGGTTCTAGGGACAGACAGACAGAACGCGACACAAGTGCCTGTCGTGTTCAAACCACGATGGGTTCCTTGTCGCGACCCCCTTGAGAACACGACCTATCGGCCCGTCGCATTCTCAGGGTTTCTGCCTGAGCCCGAGAGGGAAATAGCCTTGCATTGGATTGCGGTCCATGCTTTCCAAGGCTTGATAAAAGGGTGTTTTAAAATCGAAAACTCGACGTTCACTTGATGAAAAATCATGAAACAAAATTTAAACAAAACTAGACTTGCAAGAGTATAAATAGTAAAGAGTAATTAGAATCTTATCATAGTATTGACAGGCTATGATCTGGTTCTTTCACAATGAACACACAATATGACACAATGATGAAAAGAGAATTAATTCGAAAAGGGTACATGATAGAAATTAGGGGAAAGTGTGTCATTAGTTTTCTGACATCGAGTAGCATGTACAGTAATATTTTCATAGTACGAGATCAAGTGTAGATAGAGAAATAAGATAAACATGATAGGTCGGGTACATGTTCTCAACAGAACTTCAAACAAGAAATTGGCATGATTGGTTCGATAGAAATTAAGGAAAAGAGAGGGCATTTGTTCCTATCAAGAACAAAGTACAAACGAGATTAATTTCATTTATCTTGTGAAATTGCCTACCTTTGTACGATACAAACTCCTATGGTTAAGAACTCAAAGAACAGGTTTGTAGATCTTCTAGCAGCCTTCTCCCCACGAATTCCTATGGCCTCTTCTCTATGTCCAAGAAGTCTAAGCAGAGCAATAGGGTCGGCCATGAAGGGTTTGGGGGTGTATTTATGCATCTAACATGTTTATTTCCTAATACAACTCTAACTACCTTTTTCTATGAATTTTCATGCTTCTCTTACCTTCCTAGCATTAATCCTCCAAATTGGGTTAGGATGGGACTCCAGTTTCGTGGCTAGCTAGTTAGGATAGGGTTAGGAATCCAATTTAGATGTATATGAGTCATATTAATGACTTACTTTCCCTTTATAAATTTGGCAATAATAGAGTTACGAATTTTATAGTATTTTATTTTATTCTATCTTTTAAAACTCCTAATTCAGCCAAATAACTTTTATATAAACCATTTATTAAAGGCCACCACTTATTTTCGATTAATGGGTTTTAGATAATTTATTTTTCTTTAATATTTATATTTATTTATTTATTAAAAATATCAAGTTGCTACAGCCAAAGAGTCAGTTGTCATAACATCGACTGTCATATAATCAACTCTCATAATTATAACATGAATATACAAAGCTCATGGCTTCGACTCACCAAGTGTAAAAGTGAACATTCGAAGACACACTATCAAAATGTTCTTCGTCAGTCGAAGTGACTTCGTCATATCCGTAGCTTAGTTTTGTATATGACGAAGTTCAACTTCGTCATATCCGAAGTTTGTCTGACAAAGAGCAATGAGTACATCCGAAGTCTATGTTGAATTAAGTCTTAATCAGTCAAAGTGACTTCGTCATATCTGAAGCTTAACATCGTATATGACAAAGTTTCACTTCGTCAAATCCGAAGTCTAGCTTTGTATATAACGAAGTTCTACTTCGACTAACACATAACAAATTCGAACATCTGAAGGCATAGTGATAAAATAGTCATGATTGGTCGAAGTGACTTCGTCATATCCGAAGCTTAGCTTCGTATATGACAAAGTTCCACTTTGTCATATCCGAAGTCCAGCTTCGTATATGACAAAGTTTGACTTTGACCGATAGAGAACAAAACTATACATCCGATGTCTGTGCTTCGGCTGACTTCGACCAAAAATGAACATTCGATGTTCAGTTTAGCAAGGTTGCAATGTGGCCCGTCAATCTATGAATTGCAAACATGAATCAAATGATATGCAATGCGAAACCACTTAAGTACATCAATAAACCAATGATATTATGAAGACAACAAGATCAGCCATGATTATGTCAGCATCAAAACATATCAAATCATTCATTATCAAAATAATAATTATGGTTATTCACCATAACACAACAAAGGTCTCTGGTTGGCTTTAGAAATCGCGACTGGTATAGACGTCGCGTATCTCTATGGCTTATATAGTGTAAATTGAGTTTCAAATGGCCTTATAAATCGCGACGGTTCCAATCGTAGCTATTATGAAAATTTTCATCAGTCGAAGCAAAGAAACAATCAGTTTCTTAAAATGCGAAGGTTGCACTAGTCGCCTTCACCTTAAATCACGACGGGTAAGAACGTCGCTATTTACAGGCATCTTCAAAAATCATATATGAATTTGCACAAGATTCGAAGGTGGGAAAAATGATTGAATAGTGACGGTTCAATCAGTCGCCATTCAGAAGGACACTAAAAACTTGGTGCACATAGTTTCATGCAATCAGATCCTGTCAGAACGGAATTGAAAACACAACGGTGTGAATGGTCACTATTCAATAAAACACGACAGTCTAGTGCATCGCAAAATGCCCCTATAATCGGCAACGTCTGGCTCCGTCGCGGATTAAGGTGCTTGTCAGAAAACATAGATAATGGCTTCGATCCACTTGTTTGATCTATAGCATCCTATCTAGGGTTCCTTGGACAAAACTCTGAATATGAAAGTTGTAGAGGGCAAAGAGTAGAAGAGAAGTACAATTTTAGGTTGACCCCATTTGACCTCAATATACGTGAATCAAGGTACAAACATGAAAAGCCATAGTCTTGCATGACTATTGGAAAATGCTTAATACTCGAAGCATGGTTGATGAAAATTGGGCAAAACAGATGCATATGAAACTAGACACGAAGAGTTTTAACATGATATAGGATTTGTCATGATTTGGCCTGAGAATGCCTACCATTGAACATTCCTAAGAAGGGTCATTTGTAGGTCGAAGTAGAACGTGGTTTGGGGAAGAAAACTCCGGTTGGGGACGATCTCCCCCTCATCTGGTGCTCTACGTAGCCTCCACATGACCCCAGTAAGTTGGTAACTTGCCTCCAAGGGGTTTATGACGAGTATTTAAGGGTTTAGGGTTGTTTGGAGTCTCATTGCAACTAGGAAAGAGGGAACTCTATGTTTGGGTTGATCAATTCCTAAACTTGAGGATTCCCATCTCAATTAGAGTGAAATAGTTATCCAGAAACCTCATATTATGGTTGAGCACGAATTTGAGTTAGTCTTAGGAGTCTATTTCTCTAGATTTTACCGTAATTGGTCTTTCCAATTTAAGTCTAATTAAACTTACGAATTTTTATAATAATTTCTTACTTGAATTTATTCATGAGCTAAAAGTTGTCCATTGATCAAAATTTTATGATGAGCTGTTAACACACATTGTTTGGAGTCTATCCATATATTTATTTTAATTTATGATTACTTTTCTACACATGAGAATGAGTTTTTGACTTATTTTTTCATTATGATAATAAGTCACAATAATTCTTAAACTTAACCCTAACATTTTTTAATGATCCAAATTTATTTATGAGTTATTAAATAATATTATTTAAAGTATAACCATTATTTATACAAAAAAATAGATGTGTTTATACATATAAAATAATAGTTTGTATATTTTTAACTAATTTTGAATTATTAAATTATTTTTTTAATTTATCTTTAATTTTAAATTACTAAAAATTTTCAGATGTTACAACTCTGACCTGCTCTCGGGTCTACAAAGAATTTGTCTTTTTTGCGGCTGCTATCTGATAGACCGCATCTAAATTTGTAATACCGGATAGTATCAATCCTTGTTTGAGCATTGGTCTCAGTCCTCAAACAAGTTACTGGGTCCTCAACTCCTCTTCCATCATGAGAATGCTCACTTACATCAATGGTTTCGGGGATAGTCGGAGCCTCGCTCTCTGTAGGTATTGGATTTCCTGGGTGGTTATCCCGTGTCGAGCTTTGTCCACTTGGGGGCGAGCTTCCTGAGGTCTCTAGGCTGCGACCAATATGCCCAATCTGGAGGTTCCCGGCCGTCCCCACATTCTAAGTGTTGCCACTCGAGGGATTCCCACGTGGTTGGGGCCTTTCTCGGAGTTTTATCTCTCTAGACTTTCTCGGATCGGTGCTATGGGGCTCTAGCATGGATTTTCTGTGGGTCAAATTTATTTTCTTTTCCTGGGACATAATGTTCGCTGGATGGCCTCAGCCGTCTTCTCGTCTGGATGTATAAATTGGTCTTCTGGATGGCGAGAGTCCCCCTCTGCATAGATACATACACATATACGTGTACGCACATATATATATATACTTTCATTACTGTATTATGTAAATTATGAAGATATGTTTGCAGGAGCTAAGCGAGATAGACATGGGAGTGATGACGATGTCTAAGACTATGAATATGGTGATGGTTTTAGATTATTGGGAGATACAAATCTAACGGTCCGTTTGGTTGGTTTTAAAATATATTTGAGGAAAAATTTTTTTGAGGAAGAGTATTAGAAAATAATTAAAAATATATTTGCTACCCACATAAATGACTTTTTTGAAAAGAGTCGTAAATGTTTATTTTTCAGTAAAATATTTTTTTCAAACATAATTTTTAATAATATTATAATAAATAAAAGTATGCTCTGAGCGTCGATCGTTCGATGTCAGTTGGTGTCTGTAGGGGGGCGCCGACCACCAAGCACCGAACATAGACTACTAAGCGGTGGCACTGGTCGCTGGTTGCTGGCCATTGGTCAGCACCCAACAGCTGCTAAGCATTGGGCACTAGTTGCTGTCCACCGATCGGCGCCTATTGGCTGTCAAGCGATACCCACCAACTGTCGACCGCCGACGGGCACCGATCACCAATGGCAAACCGCCGACTGTGGGCACAGGCCGTCCAGTACCCGCCACCGACTGGCCGACATACGACTGATAGTCACCGGAGGTCGGGCATTGGCATCTACCTACCGGGCGCTAGTTGCCAGGTGCCGCCCATCGGGCGTCGACCTCGGGTCTCCCTCCGTGGGGTGTCGGTCCCAGTAGTTGTCAGCATTAATCAATAGTCATCGATCGCCCTCTTAGATATGGTAGTGGATAGTGCACAAAAGGCACTAAAATGAAAGCACAGACTATAATCTCGCTCATAAAAATCTTACATGAAAGAGAAATTGAGGAAAATAGATTACAGTGTCTATTCAAGGATGCCAAAATCTATGAATTTTAGATAAACAATTTTCATAGATCAACATTTCAAAGGTACCAAATAACACTACAAGACAAAGCAATATTATCGACACTATCGGTAATATTTCCGATGGAAATATTCAGTCGGTAATGGTCCCAGATATGTTGACGGACAAATTTCCCTCGGAACATACATCAACATTTTTCATCGAAAATTCCGCTTTTTCTAGCAGTGCAAATTATTGCATGAAGTTTTTCATAAAAATATTTTCTTACGTATTTACGCCCAAACAAATGGATCCTTATTTGAAAACTTGTAAAATCATGTACAGGAAATAGGATTTGAAAAAAATTAGAGAATGCAAACCCCCTTAGAACGGACATGAAGAAGTTCTAACATTAGACATGATTAATAAGGACTGAATTGGAATAATACTTGTAGGATTCGTAAATTGATTCTAATAAAAAGTCTGATGCAAAAAGACTACTATTTATGAGAATGATTTATTGCATTTGTATAGTACATTTTGACTAGATAATAAATTCATGTAGCATCGAATAATTAGACTGTCACTTTATCACTCCTCATGTGAGAGATACCACATGAACTATTACCTAGTCATGCAATACCCAAGTGCCATAAACCTTTCTCACTATTTATTCCCTCCTCCGGCATGTCGGCCCATGGCGTGATAGACGTCGTAGCTATGCTCTTCGCTTGCAGTGTGACGTCCAGGGTTCTCTGCGGACGATCTCGACTTCTCTGCTTCCTCGGTGTACCTTCAAATTTTATTTTGAAGGTAAGCAACCCTCTGCACATCTCGCCCGAGATACCGCTCATGGTCGGCCAGAGTGCGAAGGTAGAACCGGTGGACGACCTTTAATGATGTGCTGCTGGGGACTGAACATGGAGGGGTTTCGACTTGTTGATTATCCTCTCCAAATCGTCACATGCATGGAGATCCGATGAATTTGTGGGAGCACAAAGTAAGATCTACATGCATGTATATGGTATACAGAAGCGGTACAGACATTAATAGAAAGTAGCTTCTAAATTACAGATCGATCTTTGTTATAAAGAAGAGATGGCCAATGCAAACCTTGAAATTTAGAGCGGACAGTGGATTGCGTCGTAGCAGCCTCCTCTTTCGCTTCCTGTAGGCCGTGGTCGGTCTCCTCTTTGGCACCCTGTAAGCCGTGGTCATTTCCATCAACTTTGCTGGGGCTGGAACTCATTTTTTGCAACTTTGCTAATGAGGAGAGCGATAAACTTCGATGTTTTATGGAGAACGGGAGGAAGAGTTTGGACATATTTATAGATGTTCTTAACATGAAGGCGGAAAATCCACAATTTAATGCTAATCTTGTCCGGTGGTTGCTTTTGGATAACCTTTATCTTTTAAAAGATGGTTTGGCGTAAGGTGGACGCGCGAGAAGCTTCATTCCCGTTGTTCTGATTCTTCACACTGCGCAGCGATAGATTATGTCCAAGCATCGATGATGTACACCTATCTGTTTACGAGTAAACTGTCTGAAGTGAGACTGAGAATAGATAGATTCGCGTTTATTTTGAGCTTCGATTGTTAAGTAATTGAGATCATGATAAATATTGAGTTTGGATTGTTCAAGTATTCAAGATTACTATTAGTAATGAATTTAGATCATGTTACTTGTTACTTTAATTATCAATCACGAAACTATATGGGTTAATGTTATTAGGCTGAAGATATATATGACAAATTTAAGAGGGGACGAATTGAGTCTGTCCTAAACTTTGCACAATTTAAGCCAATTACAACACAACAAAAATATATATATGAAGATCAATGTCCATGAAAGTTGCAATAAATCTTAGATGAAGAAGGGAAAGGAATTAGTGATTGACCACACCATAAATGCAAGGATCTTTATAATGCTTCGGTTTTATACAGCTGTAACCAACATGCATCCATTCTTACAACTTTGGGAGAGAATATTTTACAGTTTAATTATACACTAGGATTGGATAATCACCTTTATAACCATTACCTTTACCAAGTGCTACCAACATCTCATGACCTTTACGGCTGACCACCAAATCAAACTGCTACCAACATCTCATGACCTTTACAGCCGACCACTCCCGACCTTAGCACTCGAGCATCCTAACAGTATGACAAGTTTCTTTGTTAAAGTTAGAATATAAGGACAAACCGTCAGTAAATGAAAAACCGTTGGCCTAGAATGACATCATAGTTTGAAATTAGGATTGTCGATATATCGGGCAGCTCCTACAAGCCTAGTCCAATTATGCATCGGGCTGCAAGACTCTTTTCGGCGTGGGTATTTAGTAGGACCTAAAAATTCATCCTGACAAGATTTATACGTCGGACTTAGATTTTGAGTTTGGTCTGATGGGTCAGCTCAGTTTATTCTCTTTTTTTTTCTCCTATCAAATCTTAAATTTTATTTAATAAAAATTATGTTATTTAAATTATTTAAAAGTTAAAATCTCTCTTTTCAAATAAATTAAATAAGTAACATCGAAACTCTACTTAATTAAGTGAGATAAGAAATTTTATATTATTAAATATAATTTTTATTTAATTAAGTGGATCAGTGATGGTGATAAAAATACCTCCTTTTATCATGCAGTTGTTCAGGGTAACAGAACTCGTAACTACATTCATCGCCTTAAAGTTGATGGAGTCTGGTGTGATGACCAGGATGTTTTATCTATGGAGGTGGAAAGATTTTTTCACCAGTTACTTTCTTCTGAAGCTCATGTTATGGATGATGCTATGCTACAGTATATCCCTAATCTTATCCATGAGGACCTCAATGTTGCGCTTATTTCTGTTCCTACTGATGATGAGGTGAAGCAGGTTGTCTGGTCGATGAATGGCGATGAGGCTCCAGGCCCAGATGGGTTCACCGGATGTTTCTTTCAGACTTGTTGGGATCTAGTGTCGATCGATGTTATTGCTGATGTTCGGGGTTTTTTCATGGGGTTCCCCCTGCCCAGAGGTGTGTCTTCCTCTCTCATTGCTATTATTCGAAAGGTCCAGCACCCATCTTCTTTTGGTGATTTTCGTCCCATTAGCTTATGCAATTTCTACTTTAAGATAATTTCTAAGATTATCTGTTCTCGCCTTACGGATATCCTTCCCCTTATTATTTCTGAGGAGCAAGGCGCGTTTGTGAAAGGTAGGAATATTGTTGATAATATTGCTCTCTCTAATCAGCTTGTTCAGGACCTTAGACGGAAGGTTAGGGGTCACAATGTTATCCTTAAGCTTGACATGATGAAGGCTTATGATAGGATCGAGTGGGACTTCCTGTTTGCAGTGCTTCGTCAATTCGGGTTGTCCAACCGGTTTATTTCTCTTATTGGCATGTTGGTTTCAAATTGTTGGTTCTCAGTTATGTTCAATGGTTCTTCTGTGGGGTAGTTTAAATCTTCTAGAGGCCTACGCCAAGGTGATCCTCTTGCTCCGGCCCTTTTTATAATCTTGGAGGAGGCGCTCAGTAGGGGGTTGAAGCACTTGTATTCTTCCTCCTCTCTTCTTCCTTTTGCTGGGCCAAGGGGGTGTCCTCTAGTGTCTCACCTGCTCTTTGCGGATGATACGCTTATCTTTTGTAATGGCCAGAGCTCCAATATTCAGAGGTTGCTTAATTTCTTACACCTTTATCAGAATTCTTCGGGCCAGAGGATCAACGCTCATAAGAGTACTTTTCTTCTCTCTCCTAAGGCGCCTCTTTCTTTGGCTAGGAGGTTATCTTCTATCACGGGTTCCATCAGCGTGTGGGTGCTTTGCGCTATCTTGGGGTCCCAATCAGAGTCGGGAGGGTGAAAGTGGCTGATTATAAATTTCTCATGGACACGGTGAATGCTAGAATGATCTCTTGGAAATCTAAGTTCCTTTCTCAGGCTGGAAGGGCGACTCTCATTAAGTCTATCCTTTCGTCAATCCCTATTTACTTAGCGGCTGCTGTCTCCATTCCCAAATCAGTGGTTAATTATATTAAGAAGTGCTGTGCTAATTTTTTCTGGAGTGGTATGGATGGTACCCATCGGAAGCATTGGGTTTCTTGGGATGTTATCCATCGTCCTATTGCTGAAGGAGGGCTTCATATTAAGAGTCTTTGGCATACTCAGCTTGCTTGGGCTACTAAACAAATTTGGAATATTTACAATGGTTCCTCTATGCGGGCTTCTTATGCCCGGGTCAGATTTCATGTTTAGGGCAGTGCCCCCTTTAAGCGCTCCTTACCTCATGGCATGTCTAAGGTGGTTTTCAATATTGCTCATGAGGTTATTCATCATAATTCCAGATGGATTATTGGCGATGGCAAAAGTGTTGATTTTCTGAAAAATGTCTGGATTGGGCAAGAGCCTCTTGAAGTTGTTCTTATCAGCCCTTACCATGGTCCCAGTCTTACTATTCACGAGGTCCTAACAAATGCTCACCACCATATTCGCAGCATGTTAGTGTGTCCCTCTATCCTTGAGGGCATCACGGTTAATGATCAGATGGACTGTTGCGTTTGAACTGCTTCCCCTAGTGGAATTTTTACTACGTCCTCTGCGTATAAAAGTCTTTCTTTGCATGGGGTGCCTAGAAAGCCTATGGTTCGCTTATGGCATCGTTCTTTCTTTCAGCGTGTCTCTCTCTTTTGTTGGAGGATCTTATATCGTGCTGTTCCCGTGGATTCTAGGATCTCGGATCAGGGCATTGCACTTGTATCCAGGTGCTCTTGTTGTCGTAATCCTAGCTGTGAATATCTGAATCACTTGTTCATCTCTAGTGAGTTGGCGATTCTTCTGTGGAACTGGGCTGCTTGTTTTTTGAACATTCACCTATCTAGTTATGACAGTATCACCACTCGCTTGTGGCATCTGGTGCGGCAGTGCAACACTTCCTCTCCTGACGGGTTTGTATCTCTTTATGTGTCCATGCTCATCATTTGGGAGATTTGGCGTGCTCGATGCCTTATGCGGTTTGAAGGGAAGCTGCGTTCTGTCCAAAGCATTGTCCATAACATCCGCTTCATGATGTCTGCTGCCCTGGCTTCAGTGAAGTTTAAACACTACCAGCCTGTTAGTTGCTCTGCTGATCTTAGTTTCTTTGGGTTCTCCCCTTCTTACAGTACTCAGTTGTTCAAGCTCGTCAGGTGGATCCCTCCTGATTCTGGTCTGCTCTTGAATGTTGATGGCGCCAGCAAGGGGAACCCTGGCAGTTGTGGTGGTGGAGGGTGCATCAAAGATAGCTCGGGTTCTCTCCTTCTGGCGTTTGCACATTATTATGGCTCCGGTAGTAGTATGGACGCTGAGGTGCGTGCACTCTGTGATGGCCTCCGGTTGGCTGCTGAATTCAACCTGCCCTTGGCTTTGATCCAATCAGATTCGGCTGCTCTAGTTACCTCTTTAAGTACAGGTTTGTGTCCTTCTTGGGTCTGCATGCGTTGGTGGCGTGAAGTTTATGGCCATGTCCGCTCTTCCTCAATCAAGGTGGCTCATATCTACAGAGAATCTAACCAAGTTGTCGATGCCCTGGCCAACTTGGGTTGTAAGCTTCTTAGGAATGATGTTTTCCTTTCCTCTGCATCTCTGCCTCCTGAGTGTAAAGGCCCCCTTACTTTGGACCGGTCTGGTCTTCCTTGTCATAGACCTGTTTAGCTGGGGTATGCCCCTTCGATCTTGTACTCTTTTTCCTCATTATTATAAAAGTTTAGGCCCTGGCGGTTAGCTTTGGTGGAGTGGGAACATTCTACTCCTTTGGAGTAGGGTGCACTCTCCCAGCCGCTCCCCTGTGGTTCATTTTAATAAAAAAAATAAAAAATTTTAATTATTCGTGCTGGACTTCAGTTGGACTTTATATTTTTGTAAAAATGTTGGATCTGGCTGAACCTGACCCGATATAACTCAAGTTAATTGAGTCTAATAAGAACATTCATATTGATGTGTTACCGGACTCACCTAAATCTGATCTTGATCCGACCCAAATTAACAACCCTACTGAAACCTAACCCGCCAAAAATGTTTCCGTCTTTTTTATGTTTTAACCCATAGTGACACTATGACTGGAACACCATCGACCACCCTCATTTTCCCCCTTCCTTCTCTGGGCATGAGCTTCCCCAGCATCACTGGAGCCCCACCGCCTCACTTGGTCATTCCCACATCATCACCAAATATACCACCTTGCTGTGCAACATCGTCGACACTGCGCTGACACGTTGGCCCCTTCTGCCACAAGCCTGTCAGCCACTCCCGTAATATGGCATCGTGCTTCCAGTTGAAGCCCGCACTGTGGCCGCTCCAAACCCTGAACCTTGCATCTGCCACCACTGCTCGCCATCACCCTACCTCCGGTGTCGCTTCCCCCATGCAACCATCCTCTGCGCCCGCGGTGCTGCCCAGGACGAACTACAATGACATGATCCTCCCCTAATGAAGGTATCAGATCGGAGGTTTGTGTCCATCACCAAGGATGTTCGCTCCCTCTAAGGTAAGCAGTATTATCCTCCTCCTTTCAAGGCTTTCTCCTTTCTGCTTCTGCCTTCGTCACCGTGTATCGTTTTTCCTTGTGTTTGTTGTTGTGGTTGATTTTGGTGTAGGGATTGAGTTCAAGTTCCAGGAGATGCTGATGGCTGGTGTAGGACCGATTGGAAACTAATCACCGTAGCGGGAAACGGGAGGGGGAGAAATGTGGGGGGGGGGGGGGTGAATAGGGTGTTCTAAAATTACAGAAGTATTGATAATACACACTAAAACATTTGGTTAGCGATAAGAATTTGTGTGCAAGAGATAATAGATGCGGAAATAATCACACATAAGAACACTAGAGATTTTTATCATAGTTCTGATCTCCCCTCCAATGATAGTCCTACGTCTAATTCTCAAAGAATCACTTGGATTTTCACTAACCTAACAAAGGTTACAACCACCCAGTTAAATTTGATCTTCCCTTCATAGAGGGACACTACAAACAAATTGCCCTAGCAAATCTTCCCTTCATAGAGGGGAACACATACAGGGTACCAACCCACTGTCGATTTTGTATAGCAACTTGGATTTGTAAAATATGAATAGGAAACTCATTATCAAATGTAAAAATTTGAAATTAAATTAAATGAAAACTTATATTCAGGCACTAAATAATAGATTACCATACATAATAAAGAAATTGGATCAAGTCATGCATAACTGGGTTCACAAATGCTAAACAAAGTCTTAACTCAATTAAATCCCATGATGATAAAACTATTATCACATATGAGAAAAGTGGGTGACAAGTGCACGGAAACCTATGGTTCACCTAAAGTTGTCATGTGCCCAAAGTCCTCTCATTGCCACTTGGATGAAAGGGTATTTGGTAATAAGAGAATCTCCCTAAAGTCTCTAGAGATAAGTTACACCCTTTGTAGATCATACCCTTTACATTTCTGAGTTTTCCACGCAATGTTGGTCTGACACTAGTTTGCATGTGTGTCAACCACTACTGACTAAGTATGTTTCAGATTACTGTAGGACACTTGTGTCGACTGATTACAACTAGGTCGGACCTCCCTGTTTTTCTTAGGACACATCTCACTAGATAGACTGTGGTGTCGACCTGAATTGCAATGTGTGTCGACACTACTGATGAGAATTTTTCCTTCAGGAGCTACTGAGCAGGCTTATGTGGTGTTGACACTACTTTTACGCATTGTGCAACCTATATATATGAAGTGGAATCATCAAAATATGAAATGTGAGCATCAAGAACATGTTGGTTAGTCATTCCGGATACTAGTACAATATTGTCATCATCAAACTCAAAGTATGCTTTTGGGGGGGTTTATACTGTTGCCCAGCTAGCTAGCCCAGAGGGGGGGTGAATGGGTTAATAAAACTTCGATCTTTGATTAAAACCTGTTTACTGAAAAGATTGCACAACTTAATAACAAGGTTAGAGTTAGAACAAACAAGATAACAATCACACAAAACACATCCACAAGACACAAGGATTTTATCCTGGTTCGGAACTCCTCTCCACAGGAGACCTACGTCCAGTCCCTGAGCAATACCTCAGGATTTTACTATCAAGGGTACAATCCCCTTAAGGATCCTTACACCCAGCCTCAACTGGTCTTCCTTCAGCCTGAAGGGAACAACAACCACCCTGGATACCACCAGGTCTTCCTTCGTCCAGAAGGGAACAACAACCACCCTGGATACCACCAGGTCTTCCTTCGTCCAGAAGGGAACACAAACTAATCAGAAAAAGTTGTGAAACAGGCTTCAGATTCTAGCTTGACCAGCTACAACCTGAAGCTCCTAAGCCCCGAGAGAGAAAGAGATTTAACAAGGTTTTTCTCCAAGGACCACACAGGCTCTTACAAATGAGAAGATTCCTTTGAGCACAGAGAGCTAAGAGCTTAGAACAAGGTTTGGAGTGGAGGCTTCGCTCTTCTTCAAAGTTCTAAAAATTCTAAGAGATGGATTTCTTTCTTCTTCTAAATCAAGCGCTGTTGTCTTCGATATATTTCTTTTCGTCTTGAGTCTTCTATTTAAGCTGCTGATTCAAATTCGAACGTTGATGTGTCCGTTGTCTCTTATCCTTGTGTACGTTAGACTGGTTACTGAGGAAGCTTCTGATCGTCAGTCCTTATCCTGGTGTACACGCCAAAGAGATGTCATAGAACTTTGTATCTTGTGTCCAACGTTGTCCAGATGAGTCTTGTCAGATATCTGTAAGCATATCATCAATAAATAGAAGACAGCTAGGACTGCTGTCTATTGTTAGTTGAGATGGAACAGATATTGCAGTATATAGCAAAGCTCCTTTCTGTCCAAGAAAAAGTACGTAGACAGAGTAGCATAGAAATGGAAGATATTGTCTGCATGCATGGGAGATACGATCGGAGAGCATTTAATGCATAGCAGTCAACGGACAAGATATGACTTTGACTTTTCAACGTTATAAAAAGATGCATCAAGAAATTCGATAAAGAGAATCTTGCTGACTTCATAACTTATGAAATCGTTATGAGTATAGCAAGTCGTTATGACTGTAAAGAAATCGTTGTGATAACTTATGAAGCCGTACAACAGGCAAGTCGTTGTGACTATCAAGTTGTAAAGAAATCGACATGAATCGTATGACTAATAAAGAAATCGTACGCGAAATCGTTATGACTATCGAGTTGTAAAGAAATCGTTATGACTATCAATAAAGAAATCGTTACGCGAAATCGTTATGACTAATAAAGAAGTCGTTACGCGAAATCGTTATGACTATTGAGTTGTAAAGAAATCGTTGTGACTATCAAGTTGTAAAGAAATCGTTAACGAAATCGTTATGACTAATAAAGAAATCGTTACGCGAAATCGTTATGACTATCGAGTTCTAAAGAAATCGTTGTGACTATCAAGTTGTAAGAAATCGTTGTGACTATCAAGTTGTAAAGAAATCGTTAACGAAATCGTTATGACTCTAAAGAAATCGTTACGCGAAATCGTTATGACTAATAAAGGAATCGTTACGCGAATCGTTCGAGGTCTAAAGAATCGTTACGGCTAGAGAGTCGTTGCGAGTTCTAAAGAAATCGTTACGAGGTCTAAAGAAGTCGTTACGGCTAGAGAGTCGTTGCGAGTTCTAAAGAAATCGTTACGAGGTCTAAAGAAATCGTTACGGCTAGAGAGTCGTTGCGAGTTCTAAAGAAATCGTTACGAGGTCTAAAGAAATCGTTACGGCTAGAGAGCGTTGCGAGTTCTAAAGAAATCGTACGTGGTCTAAGAAATCGTTACGGTAACGATTTGAGTGTTCCGGTCAAAGAGGAAGTCGTTCTGCTTATCAAAGAAGTCGTTACAGGGACTTGGATAGAAATGATGGGACTTACCAGATTGTCTTGATCTTTCATTTTTCTTTTGCTTCCTGTTCTCAAGGCTCAAGAAATCCATTAGTGTTATTTTGTTAATCATCAAAATTAATATATAATAAATGGAAATATTTATTATGGGGACAGTTTGGTCATCAATCTCCCCCTTTTGATGATGACAAAATATACTAAACATCATACAAAAAATGAAATATGTTTTTCAGATTTACGTTAGTTGTCTCCCCCATTTTGTCATTAGGCAAAAAGATAAGCTGTGAGACAAAGAAGAGAGAAAGATTTATTAAGAGGGAGAAAGATAATACAGAGGAGATAACAAGGAGGCATGCTGTGAGATAACAGCCCATGCCTTGATCTCAAGATCCTCAAAAATTTGCAGAAAAACACGCCAAAGGTAACTGAGAAGGAGGGTCCCATGGAAGGGATGTTCCTCTGAATGTAGAGTTGCCTTTGCTGCTCTAAGAACTCTCCATACTGAGTTTTGTCCAAAATAAATCTGAAGTAAGTACTCTTGCCAAAACTGGCCCTATGGAGAAATCTGTCCAAGGAAATTGGATAGTGAAGTTGCTGATTTAACAGATCCTGCTTTAAGGCATAGAAAGCAGAATATCTAGAAGCCCATACAGCATAGAGCTCTGGTATGGGTGCGATGGAATTAGATCCATAAAGGCTTCTGCAGAAAGAGCAGGCTTCCTCTGACTGACCAGATCTTGATTGATAGCTTCCAATTGCTGATAAGAGGCCCGATAGAGAAGCTCCCATTCTGAGGAGGTGAGTCGTTCACACTCAGAAATGAGTGGAGCTAAGGTCTGAGAAGACATGCGGCCAGAGTGATATTCTCTGAAGATGAACCGCAAGAAGGAGGGAGATCGGCCTGCTTGGCTGACATCCGGCCCAGCTGCCTTGCAAACATATCGAGAGCATGAGATCCAGCATCTGAATTAAGCACTAACGAGTGCAGCTTCGGCAGAAGAACTGGAAACTCAACCTTGAAGGAGACAAAATCTACTGTAAGAGGAGGTTGAGAGGGGTCTCTGATTGCAGCACAGTAATCTGCGAGTTGAACTGGCAAAACTGAACTTCTGGAATTTTGTTCAAATACAGAAGTCACTGTACAGCTGAAAGGCTCTGGCAATGCGAATTTCCTTCAAAATGAAGGATCCCCAAGAGTTCTTGTGCTGGAAGATAAACCACTCAGAGAAGGTGAGTGGGTGAGCTCTGAGAGAGAGGGATTCGGCCCTTGCAGTCAGGTATTTTGAGTACTGAGCCTGTTCCTTTGATAGCTGCCCACTGATCTTCAGTCTTGAACTCAGTGCCCTCAAAGATTTTGGATTTGAAAGTTGAGATATCTGAGTAAAAAGAAGAACAATGGCCAGGTGTTCGGAGAGGTTGAGAAAAGGAATACCATAAATGGTAGAAAGAATGCATTTCTGGAGGTATTCTCTGTAGATAGGTCTTCTCTTAGGATCAAGGGTAAGAGAGTACCATAAAGGAGGGTAGAGAGAAGCAGAAGGAGTGCTTAGAGAGGAAGAGTTTTTCTCTTTTTCAAGACAGGACTAGGAGGGTCAGTCCTGTGAATGTGAGAGGCTGTGGAAAGAATGGTGAGGAGTGTTCCTTTCAAAAAGGTCTGGAACATTGGTGTCAAAAATACAAGAGGCAGAGGTTTCACTGGAGGAAAGGTAACAGAATTAGGAGGAGTAGGAGGATAGAAAAAGTGTTTAGGATTAAAGGAAGAGGTGGTGAGGATGAGATGTTGGGTTTTAATAGGTGAAGGTTGAGGAGTTAATGAGGATGAAGCTGAGATGAGAGCTGGAGTAGGTGAGAAGGAGGTTGAGAGGAAGTAGAGGATGAGGAAGGTTGGGTGCGAGGCATGGGATGTTTTATGGTTGGTGGAGCAGGAGGTGCAGTAGGAGGAGATGAAGGTGTGGAGAGGGTTGGAGTGGCAAGAGATGAAGAATCAGGGGCCTTGGAGACTGACACTGGCTCTTTCCTTTGGCCTGACTTTCTCTGACTGCAGGAGAGGGTCCTGAAGACCCTGAGGCTGCCACTGGTCCGGGTGACCCTACAACTGATGGCCCTGATGGCCCTGACCCTTGAACTGGCGGCCCTGTTGGCCCTGAGACTTCTGCTGGAGGCCCTGGTGCCTAGGAACTTCTGGAGGCCTGGTGGAGGAACTTCAGCTGAGGCCCTGGTGGCCTAGGAACTTCAGCTGGACTGCTTGAGTAGGTGCAGGAGGGACACCACTAGACTTTGAAAGTTAGCCAGCAAATTCTTCATATCAGACATTTCTTTATTGAAAACCTCATTGCATTTCTTATTGAGGATACGTCTGAGGAGGTTGACACTTGATTTGAAACAATTCCTTGTATACCAGACTGAACTGATGCCAAGATCTCTCCTTGGGCTTTTAACAAGGCCATAACATGCTTCAACTTTACTTTCCTATGGCCCTTCCTTGACCTCCTGTGAACAACTCTTTTCTGCTTACCTGGCTGAGAGACAGGCTCCTCAAGATTTATAGCTGCACTTGGGCCTTCACTAGCATCAACCAAGGCTGGAGCTGGAGTTTCCTGAGTAGGTGCAGCTTTCTCAGAAAAGGCTTCATTCTCTGGCTTTTCACTCTCAGCATGCTCCCCCTGAATGGGAGCAGGGACTTCAAAACTTTCTTGCTCCCCCTGAGCAGGAGCTTCTTCCAAGACAACATCTTCATCAGGTCCCCTGCCTTAGAAGAGACTGAGATGGAGGGAATGGAGTCCAAAATCTCTCTTAAAATAGAGGTGACTAAGGTGGTGGGCGAGGAATCTGCCACACCAGCTGCACCCTCTTCCAATTGAGCTTCGGATTGGCATCCCACAGCTGACTCAACTGGTTCTGCTTTGGACTGCTGCTGCTTGCTCTACTTCTACTGCTTGGAATATCTGCAATAACTGCTTCTCCTTCAGCCACAGAGGATTTCGACCAAACTCCTTCTTGCACTGAAAAACCACTTTTCTTCAGGTTTCTGGACCTTATAGACTGGCCCATCTTTTCAGCTACCGCCCCTGACAGATCTACTCCAAAGTGCTTGAAAATCTTGGTCAGAAGATGGGCATGGAAGGGAAACATTCAACTTGCTCTTTGTTTCCCATAACTGAGCATGTGCAAACATCATTCGCTCAATCATCACTGCGGCCATTTATCTCTTTGTTCTGGATTGCCCAGAACATTATGTCCGAATCTGCCCTAGTGCATGAGGAAAAGGTAGCACTACGGGGAACTAAGATTTGGCAGACTATAAAGTGAAGCAACGGTTGAACGCGGACATCTGATTAATATCAAGCTTCCCATCCTTCAACTTAAATCCTGGACCGATAATCCCGAGACCTTTGACTTCATCATTCACAGAGTGAATGCCACTAAATCCCGAGGTCTTTACTCCAAACAGATCACGCAACAGCTCAGGGTTATTCTGATTTGGATACCCTTGACAGAGGAAACAAGGGATCCATCTGCTTCTGACTTCAGACAGATGTAGAAGGCTTTTACCAAGTCCGGGTAGCTTACCTCACTGAAGGTGACCACATCCATCCACTGCGATCTTCTTATAGTATCAACTAGCCTGGCCATGCCACTCTTCTCAAGATTCTGAACATCCACTGCCTTATTTCCGCAAATCTTTGTCTTCACAAAAGTAAATCTTTCTTGCTCCCTGGGGATAAATACTCAGCACTGTAGCCCCCAACACTTCCGGAGATCAACGGAGCGGCCATGGGTGCAGAGAAGAAAAGATTCTGGAGGAAGATGATGGAAGGGACGGAAGTTTTCGAAGGAGTTCTTCGCGGGAAGAGAAGAAGACTTCGAAAGTTGCAGAGAGACGATCCCAAAATCGTTAGGGCATCAGCTTTAGGTGAACAGATAGAGAATAAAAAGGGTAAAGGTGGAAGGCGAATCGATCTCAAAACGGTTTGGATAATTAATATTACTTTAATGACGGGAGCGCCAAAAGGCGGCAAAGGTAGAAAGCGACAAAAAGGTTTGACAAGTCAAACAACTTTCTACACAGAAGCGGTCAAAGCATATAGATAACTGAGTTTTGTTTAACTTTAACGGAGAGAGAATTCATTTAATCTGAAAATTTATATGTCAATAAAATCACAGAAATTCTTTCACAAATTGCACATCCCTAGTTCCCTTCTAAGAGATGTAAATCTCTCTTCAGGTAGGGCTTTTGTGAAGATATCTGCCAATTGACCATTTGTATCTATAAACGAAATTTCTAAATTACCACTAGCTACATGGTCTCGAATAAAATGATATCTTACCTCAATGTGTTTCGTCCTTGAGTGTTGAACTGGATTTTTGGTGAGGTTGATGGCACTAGTATTATCACACAATAGAGGAATTGATTTGATGTGAATGCCGAAATCTTCAAGTTGTTGCTTTATCCAAAGAAGTTGTGTACAGCAACTTCCAGCAGCAACATATTCCGCCTCAGCTGTTGATAGAGCTACTGAATTTTGTTTCTTGGATGTCCATGATATTAAGCATCCTGCAAGAAACTGACAACATCCACTGGTGCTCTTTCTATCTACTTTGCAACCAGCATAATCAGCATCTGAATATCCTATTAGATTTATCTCACAAGATCTAGGATACCAGAGACCTAAATCATGAGTTCTAGCTAAATATCTAAATATTCTTTTTACAGAGATTAAGTGAGACTCTCTAGGGTCTGCCTGATATCTAGCACACATGCATACACTGAACAAAATGTCTGGTCTACTGGCAGTTAAGTAAAGTAATGATCCTATCATACCTCGATAATTCTTTTGATCTACCCTTTTACCTTTTTGATCACTGTCCATTCTGGTTGATGTGCTCATTGGAGTTGATAATGGCTTTGCATCTTCAAATCCAAATTTCTTCAACAGCTCTTTGGTGT
Organism: Colocasia esculenta; assembly: GCA_014218235.1. Classification (NCBI taxonomy): domain Eukaryota; kingdom Viridiplantae; phylum Streptophyta; class Magnoliopsida; order Alismatales; family Araceae; genus Colocasia; species Colocasia esculenta. Next base: position 67,550,026 of record CM024760.1, on the reverse strand, counting down.
ACTTTGCTTGACAGATATGAGTGCCATCCTTCCCTTGCTTGATTTGCAATCCAAGGAAGTAGCTTAACTCCCCATCAAGCTCATTTCGAATTCTCCCTGCATAAGCTTTTCAAAGTACTTGCAAAGAGATTCATCAGTAGATCCAAAAATAATATCATCCACATAGATTTGTACAAGAAGTATATGTTTAACCTTAGATTTTATAAATAATGTACTATCTACTTTACCTCTAGTGAAACCATGATTTAATAAGAAATTACTGAGCCTTTCATACCAGGCTCTAGGAGCTTGCTTTAGACCATATAAAGCCTTATGTAGTTTAAATACATGATTTGGAAATTCAGAGTCGTCAAAACCTGGAGGTTGTTCAACATAAACTTCCTCCTTGATGAAACCATTTAAAAAGGCTGATTTGACATCCATTTGAAAAAGTTTTAAATCAAGTGCGGATGCATAAGCAAGTAAAATCCTAATGGCCTCAAGTCTAGCTACAGGTGCATAAGTTTCATCGAAATCTATGCCTTCCTCTGGGAGTAGCCTTGAGCCACCAATCTGGCTTTGTTCCTTAAGATTATTCCAGACTCATCCAGTTTATTTCTGAACACCCATTTGGTGCCAATAACTGAATGATTGGATGGTCTAGGAACAAGTGACCATACTTGGTTTCTCTTGAACTGATTTAGTTCATCTTGCATGGCTAGTATCCAAGATTCATCAGATAAAGCTTCATTGACTGTCTTAGGCTCTACTTGAGAAACAAATGCTAAATAGTCGCATGGAATTACATTACCTCTAGTTCTTACCCCTACAGATGGATCACCAATGATGTTTTCAGGAGGGTGATCTTTCTGATGTCTCCATTCCTTTGGAAGATCTTTATGTTGGATTTCTGTTTGCTGCAGTTCTTCCAGAGTTGGATCCTCTTTGTCCTTAATTGAAGTTTTCTTTAATTTTTCGGACAAGACATCTGCATCATCAATGTCACTAATTTCTTCCTTTTTCAAGGAAGGGTTAGATTCATCAAAAATAACATGTACTGATTGTTCAATTAATAAGGAACGTTTATTGAAAACTCTATAACCTTTAGGTTAGAGGAATACCCATGAAAATGCCTTCATCTGATTTGGCATCCAACTTACCAATGTCCCTTTTTCCATTGTATGGATGAAGCAAGGACATCCAAATATTCTGAAATGGCTAATCTTTGGCTTCTTTCTTTGTAGAGTTCATAAGCAGTCTTTTTCAGAATTGGCCTGATCATCACTCTATTTATGATATAACATGCAGTGTTGATAGCTTCGGCCCAGAAATATCTGGCAGATCATATTCTGATAACATTGATCTTGCCATATCCAAAAGAGTTCTGTTTTTCCTCTCAGCAATTCCATTCTGTTGAGGGTCCTTGGAGCTGAGAAGTTGTGCTCAATTCCTTGATCATCACAGAACTTCGTAAACTTTTCATTCTGAACTCACCACCATGATCTGATCGAATAGAAACAATTGAGAATTTCTGATCTTTCTGAACTTTCTTACTGAAGCTGAAAATTTCAAATGTGTCATCTTTGTGCTCTAAAAAGGATACCCAAGTGAATCTTGAATAATCATCAACTATTACAAATCCAAAATTCTTTCCTCCCAAACTGGTAGTTCTCATTGGCCCAAATAAATCCATGTGAAGTAGTTCTAAGGGCTTTGAGGTGGTTACTACAGTCTTTGATTTGAAGGAGCTCTTGGTGTGCTTTCCTCTTGCACAAGGTCTGCAAATGCTATCCAATCTGAAATTTACCTTTGGCAGTCCTTCAACTAGTTTTCTTTTTCTGAGCTTGTTCAGCCCATCCAAGCTGCAGTGGCCCAATCTTCTGTGCCACAACTCAGTTGATTTATCTTTGCTAGCTGCCAAACACACATCTTGATCCTTGAGTTCATCGAGATATAGAACATACAAATCTTTCTCTGTAGGCTTCAAATATGACTTCACCATCTTTTAAGATACTGCATTTTGATTCTTGAAACTGAATTTGATGGCCTTTGTCACACAAATGGCTGATGCTGATGAGATTGTGCTTTAACCCTTGACCAGCATTACATCCTTTATGACTGATTTTCCTTTGATGTTCACAGACCCGCTTCCTATCACAGTCCCTTTTTCCATTATCTCCATAGGTGACTGTACCTTCTTCAGCTTGGAGATCAACAAATATTTCTTGTTGCCTGACATATGCCTTGAGCACCCACTATCCAAATACCATTTGGATGCTCGAGGGTTAACCTTATCCTCGGTGTTCGCCATGAGAGCCAAGTTGGCTTCTTCACCTTCACTGCTCGAGCTTGACTCACTATCTGAGTCGCTGCTGTTGTCCCATGCAGCTGCCATGGCTTTCTTTTTGAATCTTCTGAACTTCTTGGAGCTGTCCTTCTTCTTGTGATCATTTTTCTTTAACATTGGACAGTCTGCTTGATATGTCCAGGTTTCTTACATTCATAGCAAAGTGGCTCATTCCTCTTCTGATCTTTTCCATCTGGTCTCTTGAGATCTTTGTTTTTCTTGAAGTACCTCCTACCAGACTGGAACTTCTTCTTCTTTGCCAAGATTCCCTGCAATCTTCTGAGAGCATGGCTTCTTCATCATCACTATCTTTGCTATCTCACTGTTACTAAGGATTCTTCTGATGAGTCCCCATTAGCTTTGAGCGCATTTGACTGCTTCTTTCTACTGGAGGGTTCTCCTAGTTTCCATGTTTATTTCATGGGCCATGAGAGACCCAATGAGTTTTTCTACTGACATTCTCTTAAGATCATTAGCTTCTTCGATAGCTGTGACCTTTGCCGTCCATGAAGATGGCAGGGATCTGAGAATCTTCCTTACCATATCTGCATTTTCATATGACTTTCCTAGACTTGCTAGGCCATTAGTAATGTCAGTAAATCTACTAAACATTTGGGTAATAGACTCACCTGTTTGCATTTGAAATCTTTCATACTGAGTGACAAGAATGTCAATTCTTGTCTCCTTTACTTTGTCTGTACCTTCATATGTGATCTTTAACTTTTCCCACATTTCCATGGAGGATTTGCATGCTGAAACTCTGTTGAACTCTTTCTTGCTTAGAGCACAACATAGAATGCTCTTAGCTTTACAGTTCAAGGAGATTTTCTTTCTATCTTCATCTGTCCATTGTGCTTTCTCATTTGTGACGACCAGATCACCTTCTTCCACTATTGACCAGATTTGATAATCGTGGCCTTGTAGAAAGTATTCCATCCTGGTCTTCCAATACGTATAATCTTCACCATCGAACAAAGGAGGTCTGTTGACAGACTGACCTTCGAAGTGACTTTGGGCTGCCATTGATCTTTGCTCTTCAGATCGTTGGATCTTCTTCTTTGTCGAAGAGACGGGCTCTGATAACACTTGTTGCCCAGCTAACTAGCCAAGAGGGGGGGTGAATGGGTTAATAAAACTTCGATCTTTGATTAAAACCTGTTTACTGAAAAGATTGCACAACTTAATAACAAGGTTAGAGTTAGAACAAACAAGATAACAATCACACAAAACACATCCACAAGACACAAGGATTTTATCCTGGTTCGGAACTCCTCTCCACAGGAGACCTACGTCCAGTCCCTGAGCAATACCTCAGGATTATACTATCAAGGGTACAATCCCCTTAAGGATCCTTACACCCAGCCTCAACTGGTCTTCCTTCAGCCTGAAGGGAACAACAGCCACCCTGGATACCACCAGGTCTTCCTTCGTCCAGAAGGGAACAACAACCACCCTGGATACCACCAGGTCTTCCTTCGTCCAGAAGGGAACACAAAATAATCAGAAAAAGGTTGTGAAACAGGCTTCAGATTCTAGCTTGACCAGCTACAACCTGAAGCTCCTAAGCCCCTGAGAGAGAAAGAGATTTAACAAGGTTTTTCTCTTCAAGGACTACACAGGCTCTTACAAATGAGAAGATTCCTTTTGAGCACAGAGAGCTAAGAGCTTAGAACAAGGTTTGGAGTGGAGGCTTCGCTCTTTTTCAAATTCTAAAAATTCTAGAGATGGATTTCTTTCTACTTCTCAAATCAAGCGCTGTTGTCTTCGATATAGTTCTTTTCGTCTTGAGTCTTCTATTTAAGCTGCTGATTCAAATTCGAACGTTGATGAGTCCGTGTCTTATCCGTGTGTACGTTAGACTGGTTACTGAGGAAGCTTCTGATCGTCAGTCCTTTATCCTGGTGTACACGCCAAAGAGATGTCATAGAACTTTGCATCTTGTGTCCAACGTTGTCCAGATGAGTCTTGTCAGATATCTGTAAGCATATCATCAATAAATAGAAGACAGCTAGGAGCTGTCTATAGTTAGTTGAGATGGAACAGATATTGCAGTATATGGCAAAGCTCCTTTCTGTCCAAGAAAAAGTACGTGGACAGAGTAGCATGGAAATGGAAGAGATATGTCTGCATGCATGGGAGATACGATCGGAGAGCATTTAATGCATAGCAGTCAACGGACAGGATATGACTTTGACTTTTCAACGTTATAAAAAGATGCATCAAGAAATTCGATAAAGAGAATCTTGCTGACTTCATAACTTATGAAATCGTTATGAGTTATAGCAAGTCGTTATGAATTGTAAAGAAACGTTGTGATAACTTATGAAGCCGTTACAACAGGCAAGTCGTTGTGACTATCAAGTTGTAAAGAAATCGTTACATGAAGTCGTTATGACTAATAAAGAAATCGTTACGCGAATCGTTATGACTATCGAGTTGTAAAGAAATCGTTGTGACTATCAAGTTGTAAAAAATCGTTACACGAATCGTTATGACTAATAAAGAAATCGTTACGCGAAATCGTTATGACTATTGAGTTGTAAAGAAATCGTTGTGACTATTAAGTTGTAAAGAAATCGTTACACGAAATCGTTATGACTAATAAGAAATCGTTACGCGAAATCGTTATGACTATCGAGTTCTAAAGAAATCGTTGTGACTATCAAGTTGTAAAGAAATCGTTGTGACTATCAAGTTGTAAAGAAATCGTTACACGAAATCGTTATGACTAATAAAGAATCGTTACGCGAAATCGTTATGACTAATAAGGAATCGTTACGCGAAATCGTTACGAGATCTAAAGAAGTCGTTACGGCTAGAGAGTCGTGCGAGTTCTAAAGAAGTCGTTACGAACTCTAAAGAAGTCGTTACGGCTAGAGAGTCGTTGCGAGTTCTAAAGAAATCGTTACGAGGTCTAAAGAAATCGTTACGGCTAGAGAGTCGTTGTGAGTTCTAAAGAAATCGTTACGAGGTCTAAAGAAATCGTTACGGTAAGAGAGTCGTTGCGAGTTCTAAAGAAATCGTTACGTGGTCTAAAGAAATCGTTACGGTAACGATTCGAGTGTTCCGGTCAAAGAGGAAGTCGTTCTGCTTATCAAAGAAGTCGTTACGGGGACTTGGATAGAAATGATGAGACTTACCAGATTGTCTTGATCTTTCATTTTTCTTTTGCTTCCTGTTCTCAAGGCTCAAGAAATCCATTAGTGTTATTTTGTTAATCATCAAAATTAATATATAAATAAATGGAAATATTTATTATGGGGACAGTTTGGTCATCATATAATCATCCACACCAAATGTTATAGTCCATCATTAAAACCAAAGTATGGGTGTAAACATCATCAACTTAAGGTGTTTAGTCATCATCCAAATGAATACACAATTCAACATGTGGTATTCAAAACTTTTTGGTTGCACGAGATTTCTAGATATGTGGTGTTTTCCCAACTGGTGTTTCTGTAGTTGGTTCTTTTTCTCGCCTGATCCTTTGGTAGAATAGAAATAATGTTATCGTTGTTTATTTATATGTATTTTCTGCTAGTTAGAACCAGTGAGAGATTGATAGTCCCTACTGGACTTCTATTGTGAAAGTCACTCCCTCCTTTTCATAGGTGAGGCTCCACAACTATCTTCCATTTTACTTGCACTCTTGTGTTTGGGACTTGTACCTAGAGTTTTACTTTGTACTGTTAATGTTTACTTTTACTTCTGCGTACACACCTCATATAGTAGTTGTTGTTTATTTCCTTTACAAATCCTATTAGACTTTTCTTTTAACCTTTTCGGCCCCTTAGATCCATGGGTTGTGGCATTGGGAATCAGATTGTCGGCGGGGGACTGAGGATTGGGTTTTTAAGGTCATTACAAGAACCTACCCAATCTTGACTTCACAAAAAGAACTAGTTCATCTACCAGTGTACCTAGGTCACGAGCCCTCACTAGAAGAAAAAGCAGAAATAGCGACCGACCATTTCGGTCTCTATTCGGACTGAGTTCAACAGCAACCGAATAGCGACCGAAAGTCGGTGAAGATATATTGATCCCAATATTGTGACCAAAAAACTTCGGTCACTATTCTAGGATCGAATGTGTACGATGAACAGATCTAGAAGGTGGGGTTGAATAGATCTAACACAAATCTCAGCGGAAGCTTAGGTAATTTAAAAATCACTTCAAATTATAGATCCATTCAGGCAGACAATCTTACTGGTTTGATGTGTAGGTGTGTGTAGTTGATGTGTGAAGCAACTAGACAAGTAGTGTGAAGGCAAAATTCCTATGCATGAATCTAGCACAGAAACAGAACAAATTAACCATTGCACAAGAGATTTTTAGGTGGTTCAAAAATCACACAGTGATTCCTACATCCGCCCCTCACATAGTGAGGCCACACTACTCAAAATCAAGTACAACACACACACTTGAGCTCAACGGCTCAAACCATGTACACATAGAGCTCGACGGCTTAGACCACACACATGAGCACGATGGCTCATACCATACTAGCTAGATCAAATTCACAATAAATTAGATCCTCTAGCACTGATCTGATTCACACACTTACATGCACACAGAAATCTGCAAAGAACGCATGTATTGATCTCACTAGCACTCAAGGACAAATTGAGAAGAACACTCCAATAGAAATGAATAAAAGAGATGGGAATTGGATGTCCCTTGTTGAAGATGATCTGCAGAAGCATGAATTGAAGGTCCTTGAGAAGATCATATGGAGTACACCTTCAATCTACGATGCTCTGTTTTAAGATCTACTGCTTGTATGATTCCTCCTTCTTCCTCTGCTGCTCTTCTACTTGATCTACTCCTCTTTCAGCACTTCAATGCTTTCTCTCACTACTTGGCCTTGATCCCCATGTCCTTTGTGATCGATCGAATCGATGGATGGCTGCTCCAGATGAGACAAGAGACCTTTTATAGCCTCTGTGCAGTCCCTTGTACGTGAGATAGATATGCAAAGAAACCTAGGGTTCATCCAAGGTTTCCACGTGTCCAAAAGTCTTTCTCCTCATTGCCACTTGGATGGAAGGGTATTTTGGTAATAAGAGGATCTCCCAAAAGCCTCAAGAGATAAGTTACACCCTTTAGAAATCATACCCTTTACATTTCTGAGTTTTCACGCAATGTGTGTGAACACTAGTTTGTATGTGTGTCGCTAATACTGAGTAAGTATCAGTTTCTACTTGTTGGCAGGACACTAGTGTCGACCTGATTAGCAACTTGTGTCGACCTTTCTGACAGTTAGTGTCGACCTGATTAACAACTATTGTCGACCTCCTGTGTATTTCTTCAAATATGGCTCACTGGAAGGATACTAGTGTCGACCTGATTTTGAAATTGTATGGACCTGATTTTCAACTAGTGTCGATCTGATGTTCAACTTATGTCGACGCTACTTTGACAAAACTATGTAAACCTATATATATGAAGTGTGAATCATCAAAACATCTCACAATCATCAAAATATGAAATGTGAACCATCAAGAACATGTTGTTTAGTCATTATTATAATATGTACAATATGTCATCATCAAAACCAAAGTATGAGTTTATAGACATTATCCATAACCAAATGTTTTAGTCATCATTAAAAATCATTATCAAACTATTAAATACACACTCAACACAATATTCTCTCCCTTTTTGATCATGACAAAATAAATGTTCATATCTTTTTCTCCTCTGTAACCCTATAGGAGCTCATACAATTTCTCCCCTTTTGACAAGATCAAAAAAATTGGACGGGAAATGTAAATGGTCAGAGATCAAGAAATGAAGTTGTGAAAAGGAATGTTCAGGAATAACCAAAATAAGTGAGGCAAAGTGATATTGACATATGAGAGAAATTATTTTGTTTTTTCTATTGTTCAACAAAGTTTAATCACAAAGACACACTCAACACAAAGTATAGCAAGATATAATGATCTGAATGTAGTTAAAATAATGATGCAAATGTGAGCCAACGTGACCTATATGAGTTAGCAATAGTGTTAACAAGGAGGTTATTAGCTTTAAATTTAACACAATGTAGAATAATAGGTCTATACTCAGTATACATGAACTTTATTCAAGTCTTGAGCTTTTTGTCCTGTCTTTTTAGAATTGCCTTCATTTTTATTGGAAAAGAAATACAATAATAAATTAGTTAAATCTCACCTTTCAGTGTAGGAGAACACATTTACCAGATGCAAGACTCCATGATTACTCAGTGATTTAACTTTCATTATCTTACACAGAGATGAAAATTTGTTTTTCACTTTTTGACGTGAGACAAACCACTTGGTTAGGTGAGATAGCCCGGTTACATTGCTACAAATATGGGAATAGGCCACCGAAGTAAAGCAACCGTGGGCGGTTTTAAATTTGGATGACGGTGTTTACCCATCAGTTCATTCGCTGGTGACTGTGCGACGGTTCACAGACACCTTTATTTTTTTTCCTCGCGTTAGAGGCTTTTTTCCCTAATATTTTTCCCTTTCTTTTTGGCACATCTTCACCCCCTTAACCGCTTCTCTTTCTTTCTCTTCTCTCATCCCCAAAATCACGTCTCTTTCTATCGCCCTCTTCGCCCAAAGCCCACTCACCCAAAAACCAGACATGACGGCGTTCCCTTCCAGTTCGCTTCTCCAATCGTTCTCATCTCCGGCGCCCCCATACAACCACTTGTGCAATTCTAGAGCAAAGGTGTCCAAGTATGGGGAATCCTCGGTGTCCTCTGTACCAGCTTTGAGGAGAACAATGGCCCGCCTACCCTCCCTTTGCCGTCTGCGTCGCCTAACTCCAATCCATTTGAAGGAGGTCACAATACCCAAGCAAGGGAGAAGTCTCCACCACACAGTTCTCCTCTAGGTATATTCTCGCGAACTTCCTCAACCAGTGTCTTACCTTTATCGAGACCACCAACACTTCTTCCTCTTATCCCTCTATTTCCAGTCTCCATGCAATTATTCCAGACTTCTTTGTGTTGTTTTATTTTTTTTAACTTGTTCATGTGTCTCTTCTGGTTTCCTGATTTGGGGTTTTAATGATATTGTCATTACTTTGCAGAACTCTTGGCAAAGCATCAAAAGTTTTGTTTGTTTATGCAAGTTCTACCAATTTGCAGTCAATTACTCAATCAAGGTAATTTTTTTGAAGTCTTCAATTTGGGTTGCTAGTGTTAGATATAATTCCTAGGCAAGTTGTTTGTGTATTTGTTCTTGTTGGGGTTTTCACTTTGGCTTTTCTTCCTTTGAGAAATTTTTTTATGCCCCACTTTAGAATTGTGACATATATCATAATCCAGGCAAAAGGTAAAGAAGCCCTATTTCATCGTACTAGCCAACTAGACCATCCCCATCTTACAACAGTACAACAACCATTAGAGACATCTGGATTCTTAAATGCATGCCCATGAATCCACCAATAAATGTTAATCCTCCTTGACCCCACCCCCCATCCCTCAAAAAAAAAAATGGTACTATGAGAGACAACATTAATTTTTATACAATGGACATTATTTTTGAATCCCTAATTTTGATATGTTCTCTAACTAAAGCTGTAAAAGATTGCTTAAATGTTGAAATGATGATTTTGAAGACTTGGTGATAGTAAAATATGTTGAATATCTTGGTGGAACAATGGATTATATGAGCTATATTAAAAAAAGAATTTCTTTTTTGTTGATGAATATAATGATTTTGTTGACAACTAATATTCTTTATGTTTTGTATTATATTACATTAAGCTGGCCATGATACTAACAAGTATGTTGAGTGACTGTTTGATTTTTATGAAGATTTTACTGCAAGGATATATAACTCATGCAAAGTATTGTAAGGTGATCTTCAATAGAACCTATGAAGATTAAATAAAATATAAATTAAAAATCACTACGTCAAGTACTTTTTCATCCTAGTGCTGAACTCTTATTTCATGTAACTAACAAGTTGCAACCTTAGTGGAAAACAGTAAACTAGTAGCCTTTTTATGTAAATGCCTTGTTTTTGCTATGATAACCGTCACTAGCCATATTTCAATAAATATATGAAAGTCAATTACATGCAAATGCTTAGAACATCTAGCTTATCAAGTCTAGCAACCCCTCGGGCGTTCCAAGATAATGAAGGCCAAGAGAAAAAAAAAAAAATAGATAGAGATTTAGTTGTAAATTTTGCCAAACAATCAGTAAATTGATTCCTTTCTCTAAAGATTTGATTAAGAGAGGTTGTGCTGTCCAAATAATTCCTTGACCTTCCTGACAAGATAAGCTAATTTCCTTGGACAACTGCATTTGTTGTGAATGACATCCAATCTACCTTTTCCTCTTGGAATGTTGTTGTTAGTGATCTATCCTTAAAAAAAAAATTTATTCACATCATATTATTGAGGATCGTATATTCAAACTTTTATATGCTAATTAATGCATCTAGCATCAATAAAAATGAGAAACATATATATTGATTTTCTCTAAGAATCAAGGTAGGTAGGCAGGCTTTTGTTCCCATACATAGGTGGGTAGATGAACATGTGTGTATTTCTCTCTTCTTGAAAAAATTCTTAAAGAAATATTTATTAAAAATAAGTGACCACATTCTCATCTGGTGTGAAATTCTCTAAGCTGCACTTAAACGTACATCTTTCACTATGTTAATTGGTTTTGTGAGCTTCTTTATGTGACTTTATGTGCTAATTTGTGTGTTTTTTATTTATAAGATGGAGTCAAATTACATCACTGATAAGAGTTGAATGTATAAGTAGAAGACCAAACATGAACGAGTTAATGCACATTTTTTTACTGGAGTTGAGCAATTCGTGCAATTTGCATCACAAATTTTGAATAGTGACGGTTCTTCTATGATGAAATGTCTATGTTTCAAGTGTGAAAATAAGTTTTATCATGAAAAGGAAATTGTTCATTATCATGTTGTTAGAGAGGGATTTACTGAAGGATACACTACTTGGGAATTCCATGGAGAATCTCATACAAGGTCTCAAGTAGATGATCTAACACTCAATGGTTCAATGGATGATATGGCTGGAATGTTAAACAATGCTTTCTCTTGGCAGCCCATTTACGATGATGCACAAAGAGAAGAGCATAATCAAGAGAAAACAAATTCAAAAGCTCATGGAAGAAGCTAAGAAACCTCTTTATACAAATTGTAATAGATATTCGAGGCTTCCTTTGATTGTACATTTGTTCCAACTTAAGTGCTTCCACAAATGGAGTAATAAATATTTTTCTACTATGCTTGCATTGTTTAAAGATACATTGCCTAGTGACAATACACTTCTAAGTTCTTGGTATAAATCTAAGAAGATGAAGTCCCAAATGGGTATAGGCTATGAGAAGATGCATGTATGCCCAAATGATTGTGTGTTGTTTAGAAATGAATATAAAGATCTGGATAGATGTCCTAGGTGTAAAAATCAGTGCTAGAGGAACAAAGAATGGTGCCTATAAAAATTCTTCGTCACTTCCCCTTCATCCCCAGGCTTAAAAGGTTATTCATGTCAGAGAAGACATCAAGTTTAATGAGATAGCATCATATATCTCCACGAGATGAATATGGAAATTTGAGTCATCCTAGAGACTCTGAGGCTTGTAAAGATTTTGATAAAAAAAATTCTTCTTTTAGTAGAGATCCTCATAATATTAGACTTGGACTTGCTACTGATGGTTTTAGTCCATTTAAGATAGGGGTAGGTAGCAGTCGAAGCACAGGGCTGTCATTCTAGTAGTTTATAATTTACCTCCATGGCTAGCAATGAAACAATCTTTCTTTGTGATGTCTCTTCTTATAGATGGTCCTAAATCTCCTGGCAATGACATTGATGTTTACTTTCAACCGTTGATTGATGAGTTGAAACTATTATGGGAGCACAGAGTGGAGACATATGATGTCGAGGGAAAACAACTATTTCAAATGCATGCTGCTATTTTATGGATGATTAATGACTTTCCTGCGTACAATATGTTGTCTGGTTAGAGCACGCATGGATATAAAGCATGTCCTATTTGTCATGTTCAACATGGATCGACATATCTTCCTTTTAGTCGTAAGTGTGTATATATAAGGCATCAACGTTTCTTTTCGCATGACCATCCTTGAAGAGATGATACTCGAACATTTAATGGCAAGGTTGACTATGAGCTACCAGCTATTCCCTTGTCTAGAGATGATGTGTTAAGAAAGTGGGACGGTTATAATAATGTCATACTTGGGAATGATCCTAGTGGTGTACATCGAGCTAGTAGGAATCATGATCAAGAATTGCCAGAGGGTTGGAAGAAGAAGAGTATTTTCTTTGAGCTTCCATATTTGAAAAGCTTGTTGGTGAGGCATAATCTAGATGTTATGCACATTGAAATAAATGTTTGTGAGAAAATTTTGCATACTATTCTACAAAATGATGGCAAAAGTAAGGATAACATCAAAGCACGTCTTGATATGAAGAAGTTGAAAATAAGGAAGTCTTTGCATGTAAGACCTTCAAAGAAGTTTGTTGGAAAATTTATTCTGCCTCATGCCTCTTATAATATGACCAATGCGGAGAAGCAAAGATTTTTAGGAGTGTTGAAAAGTTTAAAATTGCCAGATGGATTTTCCTCAAATATTTCTCAACAAGTACGACTACGAGAACGAAAAATTGTGGGAATGAAGAGTCATGATTGTCATATAATAATGCAGCAACTTCTTCCATTAGCCATGAGAACTACGCTTTCAACATCTGTTGCTATGGTATTGAATGAATATTGTATATTCTTTAGAGAGTTGCGTGCTAAAGTGATTGATGTTAAGACAATGGAAAAACTTGAAAACTCGATTCCCATAATTCTCTATAAATTAGAGAGGATTTTCCCTCCTGCCTTTATTGATATCATGGTGCACTTGACTGTCCATGTTGCAACTGAGGCTAAACTTGTTGGACCGGTGCAATTTCGGTGGATGTATCCATAGAGAGATTCTTACTTACGTTGAAGAATTATATACGTAATAGAAGTCGGCCTGAGGGCTCTATGGTTGAAGGTTATCTTATGAAGGAAGCCACAATCTTTTGTGCACGTTACTTGAATGATGTGGAATGTAAATTAAATGGACCAGTGAGATTTGATGAGGGCCCAATTGGAGCAGGAGTTTCAGGGCACATAGTTGTTGAGCATGCATATCAAGCACATCGTTTTCTATTGTTCAATACCCCATCAATACAACCACACCAACTGTAAGTTTTTTGTGTGATTTTATATATTATTTTATTTGAATACATATTGCTTTCAACTAACATATATATATATTCTTAATTATACATAGAATACACAAAACTTTTGTGAGAGGCCAGCATCCAACTTGGAGTGATGATCGTATCCAATTAGAGTAGCATAACAAGTTTGTTGAATGGTTTAGAGATTATGTAAGTCTTCTATTCTTTTTTCATTACTTCAATATCAAATGAAGGTAATAATACTTTAACACTTTTTTGCATATCATATCTTAGATTGATCAATTAAGAGAGCAAATGGCTCTACCAGAGGAAGTCGCATGTCTTGCTCGAGGTCCTAAACATGATGTTGTCTCATACCAAGCTTTTGTCACAAATGGATACAAATTTGAAACAAAATCATCGGATATTTCACGGGTTACTCAAAATAGTGGCGTTGTGACGATTAGTGACCATGAAAATATCTTTTATGGTGTTTTGTAAAATATAATAGAGTTTCAGTTTGGGACTATGCCACCTATAATTCTTTTCAAGTGCAAATGGTACGACATGAATGTAGGACATGGCCTATTAGTGGATGAGTTCAAGCTCACTTCCGTGAATACATCACGATTAACTTTTGAAGATGAGCCATTTATCTTTCCATCACAAGTACAACAAGTTTATTATTTTGATGACCATTTGAAGTTCGGATGGAGTGTTGTTTGTCGATGGAAACTAAGAGATACTTTTGAAGTACCCATCATTGAAACTCAAGATGAGGAAAATGAGGATGCTACATTTTTGAGAGCTATAGAGCCAACAATGTCAAGTGGTGATTTAGAAGCTAGTGATAATGATGTTTCTTGGGTGAGAAGGGAACTTGGTATTGGTACAAGAATAGATGAAGATTTATTGACTGTAGCAAAGAAGAAAAACAAAAAAAATAGGCTTACACCAAATCCTCCCTAAGGCAAGTTATTTCTTTTTTTGTCATCAACAAGCAATTTATGAATGCATAATGATTATAATGGATGTTTCATTTTATATAATCTCTTAGCTACCTTTCAATTTTCCAGATGTTCGATACAATGGTATCCAAGGGGGTTTCCATGAGAATAGAGAAAAATAATTCTCTATTCAGTTTTATGGGCAACAAATACATGTAGAGGAGAGGAGGCCAAGTACCCTTATTTCTCAAGGAAGTAAGTTACATCTGAGAAAAAATTTAAAGTGAAATAAATCAATACTTCAGTTCAAGAAAAGTAGTCAAGGTGCTAATGTGTGATGCTTCTGGACATTGTGTTTGATATTTTTTAGCATTTGTTAGATGTTCAAAGCAATAGCTCTCATACGGCTCCACAAAGTGGATCAATTCATTGTGATATGTTGACTACAATCCTAGATAATGGTTCATTTATATTTCTTTACCTAAAGTAAATTTCGATTAGTTGCAATTATTAAATAGTATAACTTGAGATAAGGATATGATATGTTTTTTTACACTGAATTATCTTTGCCACTTTCCTTCACATCTCACTCTGTTGTTGTCAATCTTTCTCGACCATGCTGTGGCCATCCTGTGCCTCTCACTGCTTCTTTCAACCTTCTCATCGAGCATGTCACCATTGTTATACTTTTCATAAAAGAAAGTCACCATTGTCATCCTCGCCAATGCCACATGCTATAATTTTCCTGCATAAACCGTCTTCACCCTCACCTCCTCCTTTCTTCCTTGTTCTTTTATGGTGTAGGCCAGCAATTGGTCTCTGTTGTAAGAGGTATTTCCACCCATTGTTTTCTGGCCATTTCTCATGTGTTTCCAAAATGAATTGGGTTCATTTTGCAAATGCGTTTCCTGAGACCTGTGTTTCCTACTTAGGTGGTGTGACGGAATGCCTCGTTCAAGCTCGTTAAACCACTAACAAACTTGATCTGAGTCCGCCTCCCGCGAACTGGCCGAAGCCTCGCAAGGGATATCTTACACATGTCCGTGAAAACACAAAGGAACACACCTGATCATGTATATGATTCACCAACTTATATATAATGTACAAGAATTACATAGCCAAATTTCAACAAAAGTACAAGAAAGTACAGGAGCCTGGGGCATACCCCGAGGTAAACTATTACAACTGAGAAAAGAAACTACATTGCTGGAGGTGTTGGCCCAACACCGCTGCGACGCGGCTCTGAACAGGACGACGGTAACGAAACGTCCTCCTCGCCCTCACCTGTGGGGGGTAGGGGTGAGCCTCTCTAGTCACTGGCTCAGCAGGGAACTCCCCCAACACCGAGCAAACCAAAACACATGTACAGAAGCAGTAAACTGCGCTAGCAATTTATAGAACAACTAAGCAGGATATTAAAGTTGTAAATGTACTCATTGTTTGCCGACTACATAAAATAATTGTAATAAATAAACGGCAAAACCCAAACAGGTGTATGAGCTACAGTAGAGATCGCCACACACGAGCCACGTGAACTGGTTCGCGACACCAGTGACTGACTCGGACAAACTAACACGTCTACCTCTCAGTCTCGCAGCCACAGACGAAGGTTCTAGCTGCCATTCCACGTGGAAAAGTCAAACAACTGTGGAGACCAACTAAACACCACTTCTGCGGACACACAACCGCAGGCCCATGCCTGGCACCTCTAGGGTCTCTGGCTAGAGCACCCTAAAGTGAGGCACTGGAAAAGGACTAGTCGGGGACCAGTGTTGACAACCGGTGTTCGTACCCTCAACTAAGAGCGCGCTACAAGTGACTAAAAACAAACTTAACAGTCACTGTCCCACTGTCGTCTTTCCCTCAGCCGGATGTACAACTCAAACAAAGGAGTGAGGGTGTCCAGGATAGACAACACAGACCTCGACGGTACAACACAAGTACCGGGACAATTCCCCGAGCTAACAGCCTGGCTCACAGAGAACCTAGGGCACCCAACTAGAGAGGTAACCATGGTAAGCGTCATACTACTTGCGACGCACACAGACCACGTGCACGTCACACACAACCACGTGAAACATCACGTAAATCTCAAGTACAACTGTCCACTACACGTGAACACAGTTCAACTCGCATGCATACCACGCTAACACACAAACCACTAGCTAGCTATGAAACCAACATGCTAGCCTCGTAAACATGCGCTCCAAGAACGCCGCAGGTGCCAATGCACCACACGGTATTACCAAATACATCGAATAATAACAACCGGATAATCATATCACATAAATCATGCACATTCAGACCACTCGGCTGTGGTCGCGACATGGACCTGTGTCGCCTTCAGAACGCGACAGCCCGATAGGTCGCCTTCAACATATTAACGCGACATACAAACAAGTCACATTCACAACCTAAACACACTGGTCGGCCCGTCGCCACCTGATCGTGACAGGGGATCCGTCGCCTTAGCAGACGGAAACCCTAATCCGGGATCCCCTCCACGGATTACCAACCCACACCATGCAAACCACCCTTAATCAGTGTTTTTCATGCTTTAGTGGATTCCTAGGCATGATATCTATTGTGTAGAAAGCGTTAAACTGGTCAAACCCTGCATTCCACGCGATTGTCACCCCGGAAACGGGAGGAGTCACCCTACCTCGTGAAGAACACGTGATACGACGCTCCCCCGACATTTCTCTCGCCCCACGCGAGCTTCCCACGGCACAATCACGCCGAAATCTCGAATTCTCGCTAGAATCGCCGCAGCTCCCCTTCCCCTGGCCGAGCAGAACTCGCTGCAGTTCTGTCCGACTGTGGTTTCTTAAAAACACCCAGCGGTTGAGAACGCGACGTGTCGTCACGTCGAGACCTGATCACGATGGACCTAGGCGTCGCCTTCCCAAGGCTGACGTCCGCAGGTCACCCAGCTCTCGACACATGGCGCAAATGCAAACGATCAGCGCCGCAAAGCGGCAACAAGAATGCGCCGGCCACCTCGGTCGTGTTCAAAACGCGACACTCCTTCCTGTCGCGATGACAGGCTGAGGACACTGGGGTGCTGCAGGCCAGGACTATCGGCCCAATAAGCCCTTGAAACACGTACACGTACCACACAAAAACCACATTGGCCTCACGATAGCAATCACAACCACTAAACACAGGATCCACGAGGATCTGAAAAACACGCGATTTTACATTACTATCATCTAAAAAGAAATTTCGACCTCGAAATTCATAGCTCAAATACAAGAAGTTTCATCACACATATTTACAAGTATTATCATCTAAAAAGAAATGCAAAACCTTATTCAAATAAGCAAGGATACCCTTTAGCCATTTCCTCGGCTAATTCCCAAGTATCCTCACCAGCCAACCTATTCTCCCATCTCACCTTAACTAATTCAATTTCTTTGTTTCTCAGCTTCTTTGTCTTACGGCCAGTAATCTGCACTGGATACTCTGACATAGTCATATCCTGTCTCAAGTCACCACTTGGTAACTGATATCTGCGCTGATCTTCAATGCACTTTCTTAACATAGAAACATGGAAAATATCATGAACATCTGCAAAGTCAGCTGGCAAATCAAGTCTATAAGCTGTTTCCCCAATTCTTTCTAACACCTGAAAGGGTCCCACATATCTCGGGCTCAACTTTCCGGTCTTGCCAAACCTCATAATACCTTTACTAGGGGAAACTCTTAGAAAAACAAAGTCTCCCACTTCAACTGAAGGGGTCTTCTTCGATTATCGGCTAATACTTTTCTGCCTGCTTTGAGATGCTTGCAACTTTTCTTTAATGAGCTTCACTATTTCCATAGTTTGCTGAATTAATTCAGGACCACCATCTGCCTTTCTCCCACTTCATGCCAGTTCAATGGGGTTGTACATGGCCCCTAAGAGCTTCATATGGTGCATCCCAAGACTGGTATAATAACTATTGTTATAGGCAAACTCAACCATACCTAAATGATGCTCTCAGCTACCTCCCCAAATTAAACAACAAGCTCGTAACATGTCTTCAATCGTCTGAATAGTCCTCTCTGTTTGCATCCGTTTGGGGGTGGTAAGTTGAGCTATATCTCAACTCGGTACCAATTACTCTTTGGAAGCTCCTCCAAAAACAAGAAGTAAACCTTGGATCTCTATCAGATACAATAGTCTTCGGAATACCATGCAGTGGAACAATTCTATCAACATAAACTTTTGCTAATCTGTCCACTGTCCAAGACATACTTACTGCCACCAAACTGCATACCTTGGTTAATCTGTCAACAAATACCCATATCCATTATGTCCTGCTACTGACCTTGTAAATCTGCTACAAAGTCCTTAGCAATATCATCCCATTTCCACTGTGGAATGGGCAACGAAAGCAATAAACCTCCAGGCTTCTGATGCTCTGCCTTAATCTGTTGACAGATAGCACATCTTGCGACAAATTCTACGATTTCCTTTTTCATATGAGGCCACCAAAAATGCTTTTTTCATATCCTGATACATTTTGGTACTATCGGGATGAATAGTGTACTTGGATTTATGGGCCTCTTCTAATACTTTCTGCTTTACTTATTTTTCTGCTGGCACAAATAACTTGCCTCTGAGCCTGACCACACAGTTATCATCAATGGTAACCTCTTCCATTTTCACTATTTTAGCTAAATTCACATCTGCTTTTTGGGCCTCAACAATTTGCCAATACAGTGACGGCTCCACAGCACTACTAGCTAATATTGCTCGTCGCTGACTAGTTGGCACATATAAGGAGTTTTCGGCTATCTCCTCATACAATTTCCATTACTTGATCATCATTTGGCTTAAATAGGCTTTTCTGCTTAGGGCATCAGCCACCACATTGGCCTTACCTGGATGGTAAGCCAAATTAAAATCATAATCTTTTAAATACTCCACCCATCTACGCTGACGGAGATTCAAATCTTTCTGCGAGAAGATATCCTTTAAGCTTTTATGATCTGTAAAGATCTCAAATCTCTCGCCATACAAATAATGCCTCCACATTTTCAAAGCAAACACAACTGCTGCTAGCTCTAGATCATAAGTGGGGTAATTCTCTTCTGTTGGTTTCAATTGCCTAGATGCATAAGTTATTACCTTGCTATGCTGCATTAGCACTGCGCCAAGCCCTCTTCTAGATGCATCTGTATATACAACAAAACCACCATTACCTGTTGGTAATGCCAACACAGGTGCTGCTGTAAGCCTCTTCTTTAATTCCATGAAACTTCTTTGACATTCACCAGACCATACAAATGGCACACCCTTTCTAGTCAGTCTAGTCATGGGTGCTGCAATCCTAGAAAAATCTTAAATGAAACACCAATAATAGCCTGCTAGCCCAAAAAGCTTCTTATTTCAGTAATTGTCTTAGGCACTTCCCATTTCATCTCTGCTTCCACTTTACTTGGATCACTGCCACTCCCTCAGCTGATATGACATGGCCCATGAATTGAATTTCCTTTTACAAAAATTCACATTTACTGAATTTGGCAAACAACTGATTATCTCTAAATAACTGCAAGGCAAATCTTAAATGCGCTGCATGCTCTTCTTCAGATGCTGAGTAAATCAGAATATCATCTATAAAGACCACAATAAATTGGTCCAAATATGGATGAAAGATTCTATTTATCAGATACATAAAAGATGCAGGAGCATTGGTTAGCCCAAATGGCATAACCACAAACTCATAGTGAACATATCTGGTTCTAAATGTTGTTTTATCTATATCTTCCTCCTTAATCCTTAACTGATGGTACCCAGATCTCAAATCAATTTTAGAAAATACCTTTGCTGACTGCAACTGATCAAACAAATCATCTATTGTCGGTAATGGGCACTTATTCCTAATGGTCACATCATTCAACTTCCTGTAATCTATACACATGCGAAAACTACCATCTTTCTTTTTCACGAACAACATCAGTGCTCCCCACGGGGAATGACTCGGTCTAATAAACTCTTTCTGAAATAACTCCTCTAATTACTTTTTCAACTCTTTAAGCTCTACTGGTGCCATCCAATATGGTGCTTTAGAGATTGGCATGGTACCTGGCAGCAACTCAATAGTAAAGTCCATCTCTCTATGTGGAGCTAAACCAAGCAAATCTTCTGGAAAAACATCGACAAATTCCCTAACCACAGGAACTGACTAGCCTCTATCAGACTCAGTGAAGCTAAATAAGCCACACACCCTGCATTTATCAACTTTCTAGCTCTAATTGCAGAAATTATAAACTTAGGAGTACAAAAAGGCATACCTTGATATTCAATCACTGCACCATTAGGATGACAAAACATGATCCTTTTCTTTCTGCAATCTAACATTGCTCCATAAGTCCCAAGCCAATCCATTCCCAAAATAATGTCATAATCTATCAATTGCAGGGCATATACCGACCCGGCATCTGGTTCTCTCGAATCACAACAGGAGCTTCATCTATGTAGCTCAAAGTGAGCATAAACTCACAGAAGGAACCTCCACTACCAACTCACAAACTTTTCTTCCAAAGGATGAGTCATACAATTCAAGAATTCTTCGGAAATAAAAGATGAGAGGCACCCGAATCAAATAAAACTCTTGCTGAATAATCATAAATGGGTATAGTACCTTCTACCATATTCGATACCTCCGCCTGGGCATGGGTGATAGCCATAACCCGGCCTCTACCTCACTGCTGCGGTACACCTCCACCACGACCTGCTAAAGACTGTTGGGGTTGCTGCTGCTGCTGAACACCTCTACCATACCCATATTCTCTTGGGTAAGGGCAATTACAGATCAAATGCCCTGGCTGATTGCAGTTATAACATCTGTAACATGGTGGAATAGTGGGCTGCCTAGCAGTACTCTGCTGCGACTCTTCTACCTCTAGCGTATAACTACGCCCCTGCTGAAACTGCTGACGACCCCCTCTTCCACTTCCTTTACCCTTGAGTACTTGCTTTAATTTCTGACCCCACTAACCAAAACCTGAAGAAGAAGGTCCTACTGGAGCCTTACCCCTACTAACTCCTGCTGCCTGCTGAGGTAGCTGAAAACTACCCGAACCTGACCCACTAGCCTGACGAGCCGAATAGACCTCTCAAGAGTAGCTGCTCTCTGGGCTGCTTCCTCAACTGATCTACACATTACTATTACCGATACCGCATTCTGCAACTCTTCTCTCAACCCCGAATAAAATATTCAACCATCATAGCATTATCCGATACCACATAAGGTGCATATCGGCTAAGTGCCATAAATTGCATCTGATATTCTAAAACTGAGGTATTACCTTGCTGAAGTGTCCGAAATTGCTCTCTTTTTACTTGTTGCACTTGAAGTGGAAAGAATGTATCATTAAATGCCTCGAGAAATTTCGGCCAGGTAATAACCTCCTCAGACCTGCCTACAAAGGTGGTCTGCATCTTCAGACGCCACCACTGCTGCGCAAAGCCTCTCAACTAGTATGTGGCTAGCACAACTTTATCCGCTGCTGGACACCTCATGGTCGTAAAGACCCTTTCAACCTCATGAATCCAGTGCTCTGCTATATCTGGATTCGGCCCTCCTGTATAAGTGGGCAGCTGCAACCTCAAAAACTTTTCAACTTGCATCACTGGCTCTTCTGCTACCATTACTGGTGGTGGTACAGGTGCCACATAAGGTACCTCCACCCTTGGCGGTGGTGCAATAGGGGCCACGAGTATTCCAACATCTGGTGGTATTGCTGCTGGAGGTACCGATGACTGCTGATCCATCCTCATTCAAATATCAGTGAGGCTTTCCTAAATCCTCTCAGTCATATGTTAAGTGGACTCTTCAGGGTCCTCTCCTCCACCACCCCAATCCCTTCTATCAGCCATCTCAACTTCCTGCACAAATAACATATCAATTACGAACAAAACTGGTCATTATGAAACCAGAGTCAGCTACCAGCAGTGTACAAATGTAGAAATATGGATATATAATTTTCCAATTCCTTTATATTTACACGGACCTCGCTCTGATACCAACTGTGACAGAACACCTCGTTCAAGCCCGTTAAACCACTAACGAACTTGATCCGAGTCCGCCTCCCGCGAATGGGTCGAAGCCTCGCAAGGGATATCATACACATGTCCGTGAAAACATAAAGGAACACACCTGATCATATATGATTCACCAACTCATATATAATGTACAAGATTTACATAGCCAAATTTCAACAAAAGTACAAGAAAGTACAGGAGTCTGGGGCATACCCCGAGGTAAACTAGTACAATGAGAAAAGAAACTACACTGCTGGAGGGCGCTGCCCAACACTACTGTGACGCTGCTCTGAACTGGACGACGCTAACGAAACGTCCTCCTCGCCCTCACCTGTGGGTGGTAGGGGTGAGACTCTCTAGTCACTGGCTCAGTAGAGAACTCCCCCACACCAAGCAAACCAAAACATAGGTACATAAGTAGTAAACTGCGCTAGCAATTTATAGAATAACTAAGTAGGATATTAAAGCTGTAAATGTACTCACCGTTTTCCGACTACGTAAAGCAATTGTAAAAAATAAACGGCAAAACCCAAACAGGTGTACGAGCTACAGTGGAGACCGCCACACACGAGCCACGTGAATTGGTTCGCGACACCAGTGGCTGACTCGGACAAACTAACACAGGTCTACCTCTCAGTCTCGTAGCCACGGACGAAAGGTCTAGCTGCCACTCCACGTGAAAAAGTCAAACAACTGTGGAGACTAACTAAACACCACTCCTGCGGACACACAACCACAGGCCTATGCCTGGCACCTCTAGGGTCTCTAGCCGGAGCACCCTAAAGTGAGGCACTGGAAAAGGACTAGTCGGGGACCAGTGTCGACAACTGGTGTCCGTACCCCCAACTAAGAGCGCACTACAAGTTACTAAAAGCAAACTCAACAGTCATTGTCCCACTGTCGTCTTTCCCTCAGCCGGACGTATAACTCAAACAAAGGAGTGAGGGTGTCCAGGACAGACGACACAGACCTCGACGGACAACACAAGTACCGGGACAAATCCCCGAGCTAACAGCCTAGCTCACAGAGAACCTGGGGCACCCAACTAGAGAGGTAACCACGGTAGGCGTCATACTACTTGCCACGCACACAGAACCACATGCACGTCACACACAAACTACGTGAAACGTCACGTAAATCTCAAGTACAACTGTCCACTACACGTGAACACAGTGCAACTCGCGTGCATACCACGGTAACACACAAACCACTAGCTAGCTACGAAACCAACATGCTAGCCTCGTAAACATGTTCTCCCAGAATGCCACGGGTGCTAATGCACCACACGGTATTACCAAATACATCGAATAATAACAACCGGATAATCATATCACATAAATCATGCACATTCAGACCACTCGGCTGTGGTCGCGACATGGGCCTATGTCGCCTTCAGAACGCGATAGCCCGATTGGTCGCCTTCAACATATTAATGCGACATACAAACAAGTCGCATTCACAACCTAAACACGACGGGTCGGCCCGTCGCCACCTGATCGTGACAGGGGGATCCGTCACCTTAGTAGACGGAAACCCTAATCCGGGATCCTCTCCACGGATTACCAACCCACACCATGCAAACCACCCTTAATCAGTGTTTTTCATGCTTTAATGGATTCCTAGGCATGATATCTATTGTGTAGAAAGCATTAAACTGATCAAACCCTGCATTCCATGCGATTCTTGCCCCAGAAATAGGAGGAGTCACTTACCTCGCGAAGAACTGCGATACGACGCTCCCCCGGCATTTCTCTCGCCCCACGCGAGCTTCCCACGGCACGATCACACCGAAATCTCGAATTCCCGCTAGAATCGTCGTAGCTCCCCTTCCCCTGGCCAAGCAGAACTCGCTGCAGTTCTGTCCAGCTGGGGTTTCTTAAAAACACCCAGCGGTTGAGAACGCGACGTGTCGTCACATCGCAACCTGATCGCGACGGACCTAGGCGTCGCCTTCCCAAGGCTGATGTCCGCAGGTCACCCAGCTCTCGACATACAACGCACATGCAGACGATCAGTGCCATAAAGTGGCAACAAGAACGCACTGGCCAGCTCGGTCGCGTTCAGAACGTGACACTCATTCCTGTCGCGATGACAGGCTGAGGACACTAGGGTGCTGCAGGCCCAGACTATCGGCCCAATAAGCCCTTAAAACACGCACATGTACCACACACAAACCACATTGGCCTCACGATAGCCATCACAACCACTAAACACAGGATCCACGAGGATCCAAAAAACACACAACGTTATAGGTGGTGTTTCTGCAACTATGATCACAAGTCAGATGATATCCCTATACAGTTCAGTAGTAGCCCTATTTGTTTTGAGTTAGCCAACTCAATCTGACTCGCACAAGCCACTACAAGTCAAGATATATCAATTTTGTTTTTAAAGAACCCAAGGTGGTGTATAAGGAGTTAGCCAACTCTGGTTTTCTATAATGGAAATGCAGCTTATTGTTCTCTTTGTGTAATGGATGTTGAACCAGTTGTTGTCACATTGCTGATGGCGGAAGAACTTATATTTGCATAATGTTTTCTATCAATTATTA
The DNA here is from genome assembly GCA_014218235.1 of Colocasia esculenta. Classification (NCBI taxonomy): domain Eukaryota; kingdom Viridiplantae; phylum Streptophyta; class Magnoliopsida; order Alismatales; family Araceae; genus Colocasia; species Colocasia esculenta. The sequence continues at coordinate 67,524,965 of CM024760.1, read as the reverse complement.
TGTTTCAACTACTATATCTTGTGGCTGTGGATGCTCATTTTGCCTAGAGTCCATTGAGTTTATTCTTAGTAGCCATAACGTCTTTGTCCAAGTTCAATGTGCCAACAACTATTCCTAATGCAGCACATGATAGCAGAATCCAATCTAAAAAAGTTGTGTTGTAGTTTCCTTGCCAAATGAGGCTGAAAGATTAGTTTTAGAAAGAGTTCGAATGGTGGGGGTCAATTATGCCAAATTGTATTATTACCTACTAAACAGAATGTAAAACAAAGACCTACAATGTGAATGGTACATGTAACTAACTGGATTCATTATATTATTAGGGCATGGCTTGTGAAGCATGACTTTATGGGGATATCTCTAGCCTTTTCTTTGCAAATGTATCTTGTGTTATTAAATATAAGTTTTCAAGTGAGTTACACATCTATTTTCTTCGGTGTGGGCAGGAAGTTTGAAATGACTTGGTTCTATTCTTCAGTAGAAATAGGCACATGGAAACCCTATAGGCATGAGGCTTGGTACTAGATTGAGATTCCTAAGTATTGAGCTTCCAAGTACGAAAGCCTTTTTTTTTAAGGTGTTATTGAAATTAACTTTTAGGCCAGTGACCCCCTCTAAGAGATCTAATAAGTGCAATGAGATAGCCCATTTATTATGTACAATAAGAGCCTAACCATAGAGTGGAATTAGTCTCCTGTGTCAAGGAATAGAATAGTGCCATTTGCAAGCTGCTAGTGAGTAAGAGAGGGGTCATCTTTGACTGCTTGAGTGAAGGCAGTGAGGGAAACCCCAGCCAGGAAGGGTTTTATGATCTCAGATAAATGCTTCTAATAAACCTTGCCTTGGCATATCTTGACCATACCAAGTGACCATGCAAAATATTCCAAATCTGTTTAGCAGTAAGAGAAATTTGAATATGCTCCATGCTCCCAAAGCCCAGACCTCCTTCATCAAAAGATTTTTGCAACTCATGCCAAGAAACGCAGTGACGTCTCCACTGACCATCCTGGCCTTGCCAGAAAAAAATGGCACTACAACAAAAGTGGGCAACACTTACGGAAAGTCGGTTACGGTTTCACGTTTCGTAAGTATAATAGCTAATATACTTACGGTTGTTATAAAATTTATTAATATTTTAATATAATATATCCAACATCATAACTACACCGTAAGAATAGGTTGTGTGCTAAAAGTAAAAACTTGTAAGCCGTAAGAATAGACCCAAAAATTTTGTTGGCGGTCTTCTCTCACACAAATCCCGCCTTCTCAAAATAAAACCCAAAAACCCTCCTCCCCCGATCGGCTACAGTCCCCTCCCTTTCTCAAAACAAAATCCTTCCCCGTGCTCTGCCGTCACCCATCTCCTCCCCCGCGCTCTGCCGTCACCATTGCCATCTCCTCCCCTGCGCTCTGTTGTCCCCCATCTCCTCTCCCGCATTTTGCGAGATTAAGGCTGCCACCTGCGAAATCGAGGTGAGATCGCGCTACCAAAATCCCATTTTCCCTCCATGATCGAAGTCCCAAATCCACCCCCCCCCCCCCCCCCCCGCTCTGCCATCCCCGACGGCCACCCAGGCTACTTGCCACTTTGGCGCTTCTCCTACGACTCCGATGTGCGACGAATGCTACTCCACCACTGGTGATTTCAATGTTTGCACATAGACCCTCTTGCAGCAGGTGCCTCTCCCTCCCTCCTACCTTCTCCCTCTTTCTCTTTCTCACTCTCTATCTCTCAACGGATCTCCTTTTGTCGGACCACCAGTTTGCCTCCACCAGCTGTGCCTCGGCCGTCCATTCCCTCCATCGGCCATCCCATCCTATTAAGCGTTAGACTCACCAGTCAGAGCCCCCCCACCTCTATTGAGAGTTTCGTAACTAGGAGTTAGTATTAGGCTCTTAGATGTCTGCATTTCTACTAGTCTTCTCAATCGGCACCACTCCGCCTCCGTTGGCCTCCCCAGCCAGTGACACCCCACCTTCGTTGGCCTCCCCATCCCCTCCTCCGAATGTACTCCCCAACTAGCATCTGTTGGCTTCTCCATCCCCTCCTTCGAATCTAGTCCCTGGCCAGCCTCTGTTGGCCTCCCAGCCCTCCCCATCCCCTCCTTCGACTGTGTGAATTTTACTTGACCATGTTTTCTCTTTATGTTTGTAGGCATCTCGCAGTGAAGCTCTTTTTTGAAGAAGCCACGAAGGTGCTACAGAACAAACTGTAACTAAGTATGTATGGCTTATAAGAATGATCATTATACATGTAGAAATCATTTTTTGGGGACATAAATATGTTTTTTGTAATTTATTTTTGTCAATGAGTATATGATGATATATTTTTTTTGTTAGAGTAAAGTAGTCATTAAGAAAATGGATTGGAGTTGGATGGACAAGCCAAAGCACTCAAAGGAATATCTAGATGGAGTGGACTTGTTCATTGATTTTGCATGTGGGTATTCTGATCCGTTGTCAACTATCAAGTGCCCTTGTGTTAATTATGCATGTATGTGTAAATGGGACAAAAACATAGTTAGGGAACATTTATACTTCAATGGAGTCATCAAAGATAAAAAGTTTTGGGAGTCTCATGGGTCTAATTCATCTTGCAGTAGGCCGACATCCCTAGATTCTGCATGTGAAGATGTCCCAAAGATGGTGGTATGCGTTCAATGTTGCGAGATGTATTTGGATTGAAAATAAAATATATATAGAAAACATCTCTGCCAATCAGATAAAGGGGACTATGGTACATTAGAAAATCTACAGGAAGATGTTGAACAACCATTGTATCCAGGATGCAAGGCTTTCAACAAACTATCATTTATAATCCGATTGTTCAACATAAAATGTATGTGTAATAAATCCTTCAACATGCTATTGAAGTTGTTGAAAGAAGCTCTTCCAGAAGGTGAGGTATTGCCAGTACATTTTATGAATTGAAAAAATCATTAGTAAGTTGGGATACGGTTATCATAAAATTGATGCATGCCTAAATGATTGCATTTTATATTGAAAGACTATGAGTCTCATGAGCAATGTCCCAAATGTGGAGAATCTAGATGGACTACAAGGGAAAAGAGTGGGTATAAAAAAAAAAATAGAGCCAAGAAGGTTCTTCGGCACTTTCCCTTAATTCCAAGGTTGAAAAGATTATATGTGTAGCAAATTTTCAGCAAACATGAGATGGCATAGTGATGAGTAGTAAGAAGATGGTATATTGAGACATCCAGCTGATTCCCCTTGTTGGAAAGCTTTAGATGCCATAGATGAGTTTGGTTTAGAATCTCGCAATGTATTTTTAGGTTTGGCAAGTGATGGTTTCAATCCTTTTGGAACAATGAGTACGAGTCATAGTACATGGCCTGTGGTATTGACACCATACAACTACCTCCATGGCAGTGTATGAAGCCACAAAATATTTTGTATCTTTAATCATCCTGGCCCTAATGGACCTGGAAATGATATGATGTGTATCTTCAACCACTTGTAGAAGAATTGTAAATACTATGGCATGGAGTTGAAACATATGATGCTTCTAAAGGTGAAACATTTTGTATGCGTGCTGCATGACTGTGGACCATTAATGATTTTTCTGCATATGCTTATCTATCTGGTTGGAGCACCAAGGGTCGACTAGCTTGTCCTACATGTAATGTAGAGACAAGTTCACAATGGTTGAAAGCATGTGGGAAGTTCCGTTGCACAAATCATCGTCGATGGCTGAATGAGGATCACAAATTTCGTTCTTTAAAATGATGGTTTGATGGAAAAGAAGAAATGAGAAGTAGACCAATTTCATTGTCTAGGATTGATATATTGGAGCAGTTATATGGACTGACCTTTACTTTTGGCAAGGTTCCTAAAACTAAAACAAAGGTAAAGAGAAATCATAAGGAAGACACATGTATGAGTAATGTTGAAGGTTCTGCCAACTATTTATCATGGAAAAAAAAAAGTATCTTTTTTGAATTACCATATTGGAAGTTGTACTTCTTCGACATAATCTTGATGTAATGCATGTTGAAAAAAATATTTGTGATAGTATTGTTGGTACTCTTTTGGACATTTATGGAAAAACTAAGGATGGCTTGAAAGCTCGTAATGATCTACAACGTTTGGGTATAAGACACTTCAGCCACAAACTTTGAGCTCTAATAGATTGTTGTTGCCGCCTGCCATGTTTACATTGAGCAACATTGAGAGACAAACCATTTGTAAAGTCTTTAAAAATGTTCAAGTTCCAGATGGTTATGCATCTAACATATCAAGGCATGTGAACCCCAACGATCGCAAGAAGATTTAAGGTTTGAAGAGTCACGATTGTCATGTGCTCATCTAACAATTACTTCCTGTGGCAATGAGGGGAGTTGCACAAAAGGAATTGAGGTCTGTAATTACTGATCTTTGCAATTTTTTTTCAAATATGTCAAAGACATCATCTTCAAATGATTTCTATACTCTACGGCAAGAAGTTGCAAACATTTTGTGTCGCTTGGAGATGATTTTCCTACCAAGTTTCTTTGATATCATGGTACATTTCTCATCCACTTACCTAATGAAGCAAGACTGCTGGCCCTGTACATATAGGTGGATGTACCCCATTGAAAGGTATGTGTCTAGCCTAAATTTATAAAACATTTATTGTTGTTAATAATCTGATTTCTGTCTAATATTAATGTTAGGTTTTAGTGAGACTTAAGTCCTATGTTCGAAATAGGGCATGCCCAGAAGGTTCAATGGCGAAGGCTATATCGCGAAGGAGACACTTACATTTTCTGCTAGGTATTTAGATGATGATGTTTAGACATGGCTTAATCAACCCTTAAGAAATGAAGATGATAGTAACATTCCAATTGAAAAGGGAGGGGATATTTTTCTGAAGGAGGCCGACCTTTAGGAGCCTGCACCAATTGTTATCTAAGTGATGAAGAGTTGAACCAAGCTCATCGATATGTCTTGTTTAATTTTGAGGCAATTGCTCTTTTTATCAAGTAAGTAAGATGATCACTTGTATATTATATGTTTCCTAATTGTACATCTTTATATGTGAATCTCATAACAAGTATTTTATATAGTATGCACCTTGGTTTTATACGGAGTGGAAGACCACAATCAACAGAAATGGAGATTGAGAGATGTCATACATTAGAAGTTCAGCATGGGTTTAAATTTAAAGTGAGTGATGTAGACCATTCTCATTTTACTATAGGTTTTCACCCACGTGTATTCATTTTCGTGATGATAACCCACATGCATCATGTTATGTAGGTTGACACTTTGCAAGCACAATGTGGAGATAGGTTAGATATAAATATACGTTGCATAAAGGATCGACCAATAAATATGGTGAAGAAGTTTGACTCTTGTTTAGTAAATGGGTTTCACTTTCAAACTCAACATGTGGAATGACATAGGGTCACACAAAATAGTGGAGTTGTCATGTTTGCAAAAACCTCAAGTTTAAAAGATTAATCTCCCATTCGAGCGCAAGTGACATATTACCGCATTTTAGATGAAATTCTGGAGTTGAACTATTATGGTACCAGAACAGTGTTACTCATCAAATGTGACTGGGTGGATATTCAGCGAGGAGTGAGACAAGAAGAAGACTTCACAATGGTCAACTTTAAATATAAGTTACGTACAACCACTACAAGGAAAAGTGGTATTTCTGACGGACATAATCCGTCGGAAATCAGACGGTAATCCGTCGGAAAATGATCCTTCCGACAGATTTTCGTCCGAAGCTCGTCGAAAATTGTCGGTCGGAAATTATTAGTCAGAAATTACCGACAGGCAAGAATTCCGTCGGAAATAGGTCGGAAAACACCGACGGACAAATCCGTCGGAAATACCGTCAGTATTTACCGACAGACACCCGTCGGAAAAATCCGTCAGAAATATAGACGGACTTACCGACCGATTCCTTTCATCGGTAATTTACAATTTCCGATGGAAACACACCGTCAGTATTTACCGACAGAAATCCGTCGGAAATATCTGTCAGAACTATAGACGAAAGTACCGACAGATTTATTTCCGTCTGTAATTTAACTTTCCGACGGATCAATATCCGTCAGCAAATCCGTCGGAATGTGCAGTATATATTTTTTAATATTGACAAATAAAAAGATTTTTCAAACCTGTTACAATATTCATAAATTTCACAAATACTCACGATCAACATAATATCATAAAATACAATAAATATAAAATCATACAAAATAATAAATATAAAAAATCAAGACAGATCTGTTGGATCGTCTGCTGTCCTGCCTCGTCATCGTCAGGTGCCGAGGTGGATCCTATATTAAAAAAAATTAATATGAGAAACATTAATAATAATTAAAAGACATATATTATTTTCAAAAATTAAATTTAAATATCTGATTATTTCTCAAGTTTAATTAGATACTATTTTTAGATCCATCGTTTCTTGGGTGTTTTTTAGATCCGTCATTTAAATGCCCAACCCAATCCGAGATCCAAATTGGATTCCGTCAGTTCCCACACGTCACTTTAACCCACCCGTCGTGTCGGAGAAAACGGCACACCGATCCGATCCCTATTTGGGATTTTGGACCCCCGGTTGTGTGTTTTGACCCTTTATATATACTTGGCTGTTTTTTAGATCCGTCATTTCAATGCCAACCCAATCCGAAGATCCAAATTGGATTCCGTCAGTTCCCACACGTCACTTTAACCACCAGGTCGTGTCGGAGAAAACGGCACACCGATCCGATCCCTATTGGGATTTTGGAAGCCTGGTTGTGTGTTTTGACCCTTTATATATACTTGGCTGTTTTTTAGATCCGTCATTTCAATGCCCAACCCAACCGGAGATCCAAATTGGATTCCGTCAGTTCCCACACGTCACTTTAACCCACCCGGTCGTGTCGGAGAAAACGACACACCGATTTGATCCCTATTTGGGAGTTTGGACCCCCGGGTTGTGTGTTTTGACCCTTTATATATACTTGGCTGTTTTTTAGATCCGTCATTTCAATGCCCAACCCAACCGGAGATCCAATTGGATTCCGTCAGTTCCCACACATCACTTTAACCCACCCGGTCGTGTCGGAGAAACGGCACGCCGATCCGATCCCTATTTGGGATTTTGGAAGCCCGGGTTGTGTTTTGACCCTTTATATATACTTGGCTGTTTTTTAGATCCGTCATTTCAATTCCCAACCCAATCCGGAGATCCAATTGGATTCCGTCAGTTCCCATACGTCACTTTAACCCACCTGGTCGTGTCGGAGAAAACGCACACCGATCCGATCCTATTTGGGATTTTGGACCCCCGGGTTGTGTGTTTTGACCCTTTATATAATACTTGGCTATTTTTTAGATCCGTCATTTCAATGCCCAACCCAATCCGGTGATCCAAATTGGATTCCGTCAGTTCTCACACGTCACTTTAACCCACCCAGTCGTGGCGGAGAAAACGGCACGCCGATCCGATCACTATTTGAGATTTTGGACCCCCGGGTTGTGTGTTTTGACCCTTTATATATTTGGCTGTTTTCTAGATCCGTCATTTCAATGCCCACCCAATCTGGAGATCCAATTGGATTCCGTCAGTTCCCACAAGTCACTTTAACCCACCCGGTCGTGTCGGAGAAAACGACACGCGATCCGATCCCTATTTGATTTTGGACCCCGGGGTTGTGTGTTTTGACCGTTTAGACTTAAGTTTTTTTAAGATCCGTCAATTGAACGCCCTTTACACTTATGTTAGGTTAATTAATTAGATTCTTTTTTTTCCCTGTTGACATTCTTTAGTGTTTCATCTCATCCAAAGTATATGAAATTAATACTAATACTGACCTGAGGTGCTGGCTGTGTGGGGCGTACTCCCTGCATGGCTGAGATCAACTGCTGAACCATATCGCCGAACTACGTCTGCTGTGTCTGTAGATGTGCCCGTAGCTCTTCCCGAATGAGGCCTCTAATCTCCTCTACACCACTGACGGGGGGGGGGGCAGTAGATGAACTCGCGTATGCTGGAGAAGCGATCGAACTCGCATATGAGGACAACACTGGATGAGTATCCAGGCTGTCCCCAAAGTCGTACACTCGACCCTTCCTCGGTCCTCCCGCTGCGTCGACCCAAGCCTCCAGATCCAAGTTTGGCTGGGGAGTGCCCTCTGCATAGCGCTCCACCATCGTCCTATCATAGGTCTCCTGCAGAACAAATTAAAATTAAATTATTGTCCATAAATTATTTGAATATCTTAATTGAATTCATAATTTATAGCTTGAGTTACAGCGATCGTACGGACACTCTCGCTAACATAGTCATCCGTCCCCTTCCGCTTATGAGTTCGATCAAATAACTCACGAAATGTAGGGGCACGCTCGAACTTGTGATGCTTACAATTCAAAAAAATTAGTTAGTTTCACAATAATAATCAATGTATTAAGCAATTGAACAATAATATGCTTACCAATTTTGACTATGGTCGCATAAGATACGGACCCACTAGTATGCACATTCTTCTCCGATGAGTTGATCGGTTGCGTATTGCCGCCTGTGACCGCTGCTGCCATGGTCCAGCAGCCCAACGCTCACAAAGGGACACCCAATAGTCCCTCCTCAGCCAAACAGGCCGTAATCTAGCCAAGCCATAGGATCCCGATTGCCTATGGTCTTCATTGCCTTGTCCCGGGCCTCCCACATTGACTTTCTTAAATTAGTCTGGCAGTAGACTCCCAGACGGTGCGAGCTCGAGGAGATCCTCGGGTCTCGTGAATGCGAACCTCCGCTGTAAAGAAATAAAATTACTCAACTTTCTGCACTAACAGAGATAGTAATTAAATAAATGATTTTAACTCATGTAAACATTAAAAATACCGTGAACATGTCAAATAACAAATCTCGGACGGGCACCGAGAACTCTCTCCATGCATCCATTGGTCCTGGAATATGTGCGTGGACCAACATCGTAATATAACGGGAAGCAGAACTGGGATCTATCTTCCCCCTACAAATGCACATTAATTGTGTACATGATTTGTATAACATAAATAACAAATACAGTAACTTTGAAGTGATCAACTTTACCCTGAGATCCAGCATGGCTGCCGTCCCGGTAGCTGAGGCCCCTCCTCAGCTACTGGATGCTGGCTCTCCACCTCTGTTGAAAACAATTTAGTACACTATTATTGTATAAATTACAAGAAAACAAACATACTAATCTATGGAAACATACATGTACCTGGTGGTGAGGAAGAAGGGAAAGGTGGCACTGCTCGCGTGCTCGGCGGGGAGGCGGTCCCTGCAAAATTATATACACATTAGAAAATATGAATTAAATTGAACAACAATATATACGTATACTTGTCGCATGGACGACCGGCGTGGACGGGGAGGTAGTCCTTGCAAAATTGTAGGTACATTAGATCTCGTGAATTTAATATGAACAATGATATCCATCTGGTTCTTTGTGTACATATGTATATACCTGTCGCTGGGACGACCGGCGCGGACGGGGAGGCAGACATGGACAGGGAGGCAGACCCTGAGAATTATATGTACGTTAGATCTCGTGAATTTAATATAAACATAATATATAGAGTTTTGTGTTACATATACATATACCTGTCGTGGATGGGGTCGCGGACCCTCGGCCAACGGACGTGGAAACCGTCCGACTCCGTCCTCCACGTACCATATCTCTATTGAGATAAATAAAGATATAACATGTCATCAACACTCAAATTTGAAGTAGCAATTTAATATGAACATAAATTAGCAACAATAGGAAGTTCTTACAAAATATAGGGTATATTATCTATATTCATCATCAGATGCTGAACATGTTTAATTCAGCATCATCTTCGTCATCATCCTCGAATTTATCCTCATCATCCCGGGAGTCTTCCTCCACATCAGACTCCACCCTCCGCTCAAGGTCTCGTGGGTCAACTTGTTCCTGTTCGTTACCCTTGTAAGCAATTGTTTCATTTATATCATGAACACTGAACTGCGTAGAAGATGCCAACTCTCGTATGTCACTCCGATCTAATTGGAAAAAATTGTCATTAACACCTTCGAGCTCATCATCAGCCGGGAGAAGCTCATACTCAGGGAATAGCCTTGATTTCACTCTACACGCAGCCCACCAATCTCTTAATTTGAGGGATGAATAATTTGAATAATAACTTGTTGGGCTTGTGCTGCCAGAATGAATGGCTCATATGTACTCAACTTGGACTTATGCTTGACATCGACAATTCCATATGTTGTGTCATGACGAATAGATGTCGGATCAAACCAATGACACTTGAAGAGAAATACATTGTTGTCTTGTCCCAAAAATGCAGTTCATGACTTCTTCGAGAATGCCATAATAGTCTATTTCATTTTCATTGTAGGCACTTCCTTCACACATACGCCGCTGTTCATCGTAGACTTATTCCGTCCATAATCTCTCGTGTGAAATCTGTATCCATTCACAATGTAGCCTGGATAGACACGTACAATCTTCGAGGGGCCATAACTGATCTCTTGTACTCTTGAATCGGTAATAAACCTTGTTCAACCTATTATCAAAAAATAGACAGACATTGACAAATTACAACAACTAAATATGCATAAGAACATAACACTTATGTTTCAAAATATTTAGACACATACTCGAGATCTTAACCAAGTAGAAAGGACTTCTCCCGTTCCTTTTCAACCTGCACGTCAGTTAGACGTGGATTCCTTACAGTATGACCGAGTCAAACTCTCTGCAATGTAAATGTCCACAACCTTTCAGTTCTGCAGCATTGCAATCAATGATGTATCATAAGTGTTGAGAGCTTACTCAATGTAGGGGTCTAGTTCTGCGCAATTCATGAAGATGTAGATCTCCGCAGCTACCAACTCTCTGTCTTCCAGTGCGCGAGTAGAAGAATATCCGAACGCCCGTCCGGGACACTTGAATACAAAGAGTTGGTCCAACACATTAGAATCTCCACCATCATCATACGTGGAGATGAGTGCGTCGGGTTCGTATTTCCGTGTCAGTACATCGAACAGAAGTTTGATATCTCCTCAATGAGGTACGCCTGGGTAATGGATCCCTCAACTTGTGCTTTGTTGCAGACTTTCATCTTAAGATCGTGCATGCACCTACGAAAATAATTCAATGCATATATATGAAATATAAAATATCGTCGTAATGTGAATAAATGGAGATAGATAGAAATATACCTCTCAAACGGATACATCCATCGAAATTGTATTGGTCCTCCGACCCTAGCCTCATATGGCAAATGGATGATCAGGTGCTCCATTGAATCAAAGAATGCTGGAGGAAATATCTTCTCTAATTTGCAGACTATCTGTATTATATTTTGCTCCATATTTTGCAAGTCATGAAGTCTGACTTCTGATGCAGATAAAATCCTGAAGTATTGACTCAGCTCAGTCATTACTCCCCATATTGCTTCGGCAACAACTCACAAAAGCAAGTGGCATCAGTCTTTGCATGAAAACATGGCAGTCATGACTCTTCATTCCGTATGTTTTTCCCTCGTTGACATTTACACAATGGATAATTCGAGACATATCCATCCGGAAATCTCAATTGCTTCAACCATTGCAACACTTCCTTAATCTGTCTGGCCCCAAGCACATATGCAGCTTTAGGTTGCACCACTTTTCCACTAACATGCTGGAGCTCTAGTTCGGACGTCTACAAAGTACTTTCAAATCCAAACGTGCCTTGACGTTATCCTTCGTTTTGCCTTTGACATCCATAATTGTGTTGAACACATTATCAAAAACATTCTTCTCTATATGCATGACGTCTAGGTTATGTCGTATCAAAAGTGTTGACCAATAAGGCAATTCCCAAAAGATGCTTTGCTTCACCCAATTGTGATCCTTCCCAAAGCCAGGGATTTGTCGGGTACTACCAGCTAGTTGTCTTACAGTCGGTAACTCGCCATGTTTCCACCAGACACCCATTCCATATCTACCTCCTCCATCACAATTGTATTTTTCATAAAAGAATCCTTTTGCTTTCGGAAAGGATGGTCAATCGGTAGAAACTGACGATGACAATCGAACCAACATGATTTTCCCCCAGATTTCAACACAAATGATTTAGAATCCTCCATGCAATAAGGACATGCCAACCTCCCATGTGTGCTCCAGCCAGATAACATGACGTACGCTGGAAAGTCACTTATTGTCCACATTAATGCAGCCTTCAATTGAAATTCTATTTTCTGGATACATCATAAGAGAGAACCCCATCTGACCATAACAATTTCAGCTCATCAATCAACGGTCTAAGATATATGTCTATATTTTTTCCTGACTTTTTGGCCCCGGAATCAGCAATGAAAGGAACAGATTCTCAAGCTTCATGCACATGCCTGGCGGAAGGTTATACAGTGTTAGGAATACTGGCCAACATGAGTAAGATGCCACCGAGCCTCTGAATAGATTGAAACCATCTGTGCATAAACCCAGCCACACGTTGCGTGGATCCCTTGAGAAGTAAGGATGACTACGGCTAAAATGAGCCCAAGCTTCACCATCGGCAGGATGACTCATTTCACCTTCGTCACGACGGACTCTTTCCGCATGCCAAGTCATATGTCTAGCTATCTTCGAGGACATGAACAACCGCTGCAATCTGGGTGTGATCGGAAAGTACCGCAATGACTTATACAGAACATCCTTCTGCTTTGACTTGTCCCCTCTCTTGGGCTTGAATCTATCATGCTTACAATATAGCATGATGTCTTATCTGCATCATCTTTTTAGTACAGCATACAGTGATTCGGACATGAATCAATTTTCAAAAAACCAAGCCCCAGATCATTCACCATCTTCTTCGCACGGTAAAAGTCAGTAGGTAACCTCTCTGATTGAGGAAGCATGCTCTTGACGAGTAAGAGAAGCCGGTCAAAACAACTCTCGCTCATATGAAATCAGATTTGAAATTCAGTAGCTGCGACACTGCAGACAACTGTGTATGCTTCTCACAACCATCCCATAATGGCTCATCAGCATCTCGAAATAACTGATAAAATCTCTGAGCTGTATCATTCGACACTTCTTCATTTGTTTGATCTTCATGAATATTGAACTCCGGACCAGCAGCATCGACAACCATGTCTACGTACGTACTTGTGGAGGCAAGTAATTAGCTGGTGCAGACGACTGAATATTCAACTCACATGAGACGACCATAACTCATAATGGGCAACAAATCCTCTTGTATACAAATGATGCTGCACATCCCATGTCGATATCCACTTTCTGTTCTTACAAGCCGAACACGGACATCGGATGTTACCCATCGGATCAACTGCTACTGATGAATTACTCAATGCAAACTCAATAAAACTGTCAACTCCGTCTTTAAACTCCTCGGTCACAACTCCATTCACTATTCCACGGTACATCCATGACCGATTCTCATAAGACATTTTTCCTACACAGATTAAATGTCATGTCACGAGTTAAAATCCAACACACCTCACATCATTCGAGTAAGTCAAATGAATAGGTAGGATATATTATTAAGATTATCACTTTTTACCCATCTGTGAATATTTGATCGCACTCAGATGACCATTTACTATGGTTTGTATTATTTGCTGAAAATTTCGGCAGCATCTCCCCACACCTCTCCGATATACAAAAATATTTATTGATTAAGATATTTTCTTAAACACTTACTAATAAGTGGTTAAGAAAATATTCTAAATCAATAAAGGTATATAAGAGAGGAGTGAGTAGCCGCACTTAAAATTTTCAACAAATATACAAAACATAATAAATGACCACCTAACTGCGATCAAACATTCACAGACTGTCCAAAACGGACAATTCAAGACTTTGAGTTAGATATACACGTTCTCATCATTGAAAATACGACTCGTGCACATCAATCTCAAAGTCTTGAACGGAAGGTTCATTGACACGGGCTTAACACGCACTTGTGAGGTGTGTGCAGTGAAAAAATGCTATACATGCATAGATCAAATTTAAAACCCAAATAAATATGAAAGGAATATGAAAACAAATCATACATGTGAACAAGTGCAATAATAAACCAAATCATACATACATGTACATGAATTACATATAAACATGTGCAATACTAACCAAATACATTAAAATAACATGTGTAATACTAATCATTAAACTGAAAGTGAACAATTAAACGTAAAAGAAACTAATATCTAGAAGGAAGAGTTTGTACTATTTTCTTCCCCTGAATTGGGATGTATACCTCATTGGTGTTTGTATTGGCTTCTTTACGAACGCATATCCCATGCCTAATAAGTCCGAGGCATGCAGCGGGAACCATGCGTACATCACTCTGAAATTAATCGGTATAACATGTACACATACATAATTATAATTTGTACGTATGCAGAATCTCTTCATAAAACCCGATGACAAAATAATCAGGCAACTTGTGCAAGGTGCCAGTCATGATATAGTAGCTAGCAGATGACCTTCCTTCCTCTCGTGACCACGGCTTAATTAAGATTCCTGCCTCAAAGCTAATGTCTTATCACTGTCCGTTAGTATGTATGTATGTAGTTTCTCTTACTTACCTAATCCTTCCACACAGAAAATTAACCCGAAATATAACTATGTAAACGTATTTTTATGGGAAGTAGAAGGGGTTTCAAAACACAACAAGCGACTGCCCCAGCTGAGCAACTAGATGGATGACCACCAAATTAAATATTGTAGGTAAGTAGGTGAGTCTTTCTAATGTCTGAGTTGTACTCTTCACTGTGAGAAAGATCCCCAAGGGGAAAAAAGAAAGGCTTCAGACCGACCAAACCACATACTTGTCCTCCAGGCTACAGCTCAACATTGATGGGTCAAATGGCCTTAGCCAGATCGAGTTGTCTGGGTATACAGACGCCCTACAATCTTATATAGCTACTGCAGGGGGGTAAAGAAATGCGCCACAGTGCATGTGGTGCATCAAGTTTTATTCTAAAATCTTATTTTTTCTATCATATCATATCAGTGATGTTTGAGTTGAGGTTTTTAAAGTCCCAAAAACTCTGTTCAACAATAGAAAAAGTCCTGTTTGGAATTCCTTCGGTCTGGCCACCGTATCACTCTCTGCTTCTCACTCACAGCTCCTCCCTCTTATTCAAATTTTAAAAATAACATTAGAAATATGTGCACTTCCATATTGATGGCGACAAAAATAGAATCCTGGTTAATCGAGTGGGATCTAAGTAGTCTGTCCATTTGTACACTTTTTGTACACCTATGTGCATGTTGGATAGGGGTGTAAACGGAACCCTATATCTCGATATTCGACCTGATTCTGATAAAAATTATCGGTTTCAAAATTGAAAATGATACCGATAGTTTATCGAAATTGGTATCGATATTCTTATAAATTATCAAATCGGAACCAAAATTGAAAAACAATCAGAATCGAAATGGGTATTGATTATTTCGATAAATTATCCATAAAATTAAAAGAAAAAATATGGTAAACACCTTAACTTATCGAAATTTGGTTCCGATAATATTATCAGAATCGGAATGGAATCAGAATTAACCATTCCGATATTATCAGAACCGAAAATATATTTCGATTATCAAAATCAGAATCTATGTTTCTGATTCTGAACCCCACCCGTTACAGTCCTAATATTGTTGGGTGCTTTTTAAGGGATACTTCTCCTAAGACAGATTGATAAAATTTGAAAAGAGAGATATGTGAGTCTAGGGTTTAGTTTTTTTATGTAATATGAGGACGAATATTTAATCTTGTAAGACCTAAGATGTACAATAGAAGATCTTAACCACTGGTGACAAACTTATATATTACCTTATGAACCGATTTGATAACCGATTAAAATAGACTCATCTTAAATAGGCCAAAAAATAATTTAGCAAGACGGACAGTCTATCCCCCCTCTAAACTAATACTAATGACTTTAACCACAGTGCAGGGGTGGGGTCGTGGCGGGGGAGGGGCCGGAAGTGGGAGGGAGGCTGGCAGGGGTGGGGGTCGTGGAGGGGACGGAAGTGGGAGGGGGCTGCAGGCAGGGGTGGGGGTCGTGGAGGGGGAGGGGGGCGGAAGGGGAGGGGGGCTGGCAGGGGTGGGGGTCGTGGAGGGGGAGGGGCCGGAAGTGGGAGGGGGGGGCAGGGGTGGGGGTCGTGGAGGGGGAGGGGGCGGAAGTGGGAGGGGGCTGTAGCAGGGGTGGCGGTCATGGAAGGGGGAGGGGCCGGAAGGGGAGGGGCCGGAAGTGGGAGGGGGGCTGGCAAGGGTGGGGGTCGTGGAGGGGAGAGGGTAGAAGGGGGAGGGGGGCTGGTAGCGGTGGGGGTTGTGTGGGAAGGGGAGGGGGGCGGTGGAAGGGGGAGGGGGCGCGGGTGCAGGGGGGAGGGGGCATCGCGCAGGGGGGGGGGGGGCTGGGTGGGAAGGGGGGGGGCGTGTGCAGGCAGGGTGGGGGGGGGAGGGGGGGGGGGGGAGGTGGGGGCTGGGTGGGGGGGTGCGAAGGGGGCGAGGTGGGCGGAGGAAGGTGGGGGCTGGGAGAGAGGGGGGGGTGGGGGAGGGTCTCAGCGGTGAGAGGAGGACGGAGGGGGGGAGGGGGGGGGCTGCGGGTGGGGGGGATGGAACTCACCGGGAGAGGGGCAGCAGCGGCGGCGACGGCAGCGCGTGCGAGTGGCGTAGCAGCGGCGAGCGGCGCAGCAGCGGCGGGAAGGCACAGCGGCGGCGGCGAAGGCGCAGCGGCGAGCGGCGTCAGCGAGAGAGAGAGGAGAGAGAGGAGAGAGAGGAGAGAGAGAGAGAGAGAGAGGAGAGAGGAGAGAGAGGAGAGAGAGAGAGATGAGAGAGAGGAGAGAGGAGAGAGAGAGAGAGAGAGCAGGAGAGGGAAAGAGTGGGGTTCGCGGGTGAAGGCATAGGAAATTTACCGACGGATATTCCGATGGCAACATGTCCGTCGGAATATCCGTCGGTATTATTTAATTACCGACGGATATTGCCGACGGACATATTTCCGTCGGAACTTCCGAATTATTATCCGACGGACATACAGCCGTCAGAATATCCGTCGGAATTAGCGACGGAAAAATCTGTTGGAAATATCCGTCGGTAAGCCTGCTTTCTCTTGTAGTGAACTGAGCCATATGTTTTAGCCTCTCAAGTGGAGCAAGTATGGTACATAGATGATCCAAAAGAGCAAGGATGGTGTGTGGTGAGGAAGACAAAGCCAAGAAATTATTTTGATTTGCAAAATGAGGAGAGCATTGAGAATGATGTGGAAAACAAAATACTGGGCAGTGATGATGTTGATATTGATAATTTAGATGATATTCATGTTACATGGGAAAGGGTAGGAGTTGATGGGCAAGAGATTTTTATTTGAATGTTTTTGTAATGGTTTTTTGAATACAATTATGGTGATGATATTGATGTTAAATGCTTTCAGTGGGATTGATGGGCAAGAGATTTTTTTTGAAATATTATTGTAATGGTTTTTTGAATACAATTCTAGTGATGATATTTAACTTGATCTTAACCATTATAATGGTTTTTTTTATATGCTTCAGTATTATTTAACTTGATCTTAACCATTATTCAAATTTGATCTCAATTTCAGATATTGGTGATAAAGAGACATGTAAGTCTTATTTCTATCTTCATGTTAATGTTAAGAAAGTGGATTAAATTGTGCCTATAATATTTAATATCATATTGTTTGCATGTAACAGGGGGAGAAAAGAAGTGTGGACTATGTAGAACCCATTGAAGGTGAATCTAATAAAAGTCAGGATGTAATGAGACGAGCAAGCCTTCTGGCCCTATTGCAAGTGCAGATATTCTGAAGGCAAAGAAGAATACTTGTCAGAATGTTATGGGGTTTCCCAAGAAGATGGACAAAGCCAAGAAACTGGCGCAACTGGAGCATCTGAAAAATTGGATACAATACTCCAGCAAATACACATAGTGAGTTTCTAATTTTTTTTTTAACTTGAAGCCTTCCATTCTAGTTGATAGAATTTCTAACATAAACAGAATTGTAGTTATGTATGGAGTATTCTTTTAGCTGAGCATTTGAAAAAACTATGACTGTTGGGATTGTTTATGGTTTCAATATTATAAGTCCAATGCTTCTCAACAGAAAAAGATGTTGACATGGGTCAAAGATAAAGAGGTATTTCTAAAGAAGTACTTATTCGTGCCGATGTGCATGTGGTAAGTTGTTAAAAAAAAATAGCATGTCTTTACAAATGTTTCTATAAAAAGATAGGCCTTATAATTTTTTTGTTATGTAGGGGGTATTGCAGCCTTGTAATATTGTGTCATGAGGAAGAAGATGATTTTCCATTCATCATGCTTCTTGATTCCCTCCATAGTATTGACCCAACAAAACTTGTTCGGCCAACTCAAAGGTTGGTGCTACATTAGTTCTATGATTCATAGGTAATATATTGGTGACCTATCTCTAATATATTGACTCTTTTTTTTTAGATTTTTGAGGGACATATATGCTACAAAGAACAAGGCAGTGATTGCTGATGCAATGTCTTCTATAGATATTTCAATTCTATCGGTAAATGATTAGAGACATATATGCTACATGATCTAACTGCTATTTTATGCTCTTGGAACTTGTTTATATGTCTTTTTTTTTTTCATGGGTTCCACAACAAACCTATGGCACTGAGTGTGGATTTTTTGTATTATACTACATCTACCATTTCATACAGAATGATCCACCCACATTTTCCTTGGATGATTACCCATCTTTTGTGAGTTATGCTCCTCTTTCAAATTACATGTCTTGATTTTTCATCCAACATAGTAATGGAGTGTAATTTTTTCAGCTTACATGTGATTGGTTCAGTAGAGCAAAAATTGAGAAATTTGTAGATGACTTCATCTTAAGAAAAATAGAGGTGCAAGAGTGGTGGTGGAAGTTTCTAAAAAGAAGCATAGAGGACCAACAAAACTAAGTTTTGTGCATGGTTTAGATATTGGTAAACGAATTGTTGTCCAGATAAATGAACTTGGACAACTAGTTGGAGAGGTGGCCATTCTTTGAAATTATTTTTAGGAACAATTGCCCTTCTTGGTGATAAAATGCCAATTGATGCTCCAACTTGGAGGGCAATGTCTGCCACCCATAAGGATGATGTGTGGGAGTATGTCCAGGTGATTTCTAGAATACATATGTTTCTTTTCTATGTTTAATCTATTACATATTAATTATATGAGTATGTATTGTAAAGAAAATATGATATTCCAGCATATTTGAAAGAGTGGGTGATGAAGGACTTCGATCAAAAGTGGAGGTCTTGGAAATATGAATTGAGAAACAAATACCTCAACCCAACTTTGAAGCAAAATGAACAACAAATACCACTTGATCCAAGAGTTAATGTGGAACAATGGAAAAGAGTTGTTCAAACATGGTCTTCTAATACTTGGAAGGTAAAATGCTTAAGATGTTTTTCTTATAGAAGGTATTTTTTTTTTTGCTGAAGACATGTTCATGATATTTTTTTACTAAGAGTTATGTCTGTGTTTTATAGAGGTATAGTGACATAAACAAGAAAAGTAAAAGTCATCATAAGTATTTTCATTGTGCTGGGACAAAGAGCTTTGCAGACATCAATGAGGAGGAGGTAATCCCTGTTTTTTTGCTAAGTCTTATCTCTGTGTTTTCTGTTCTCATTTATTTCTAACACTTATTTCATAGATTCTCATTTTATTCTGTTCTACAATTTGTCTTCTAGTTTGTAATAAATGGAGTGAAACTTGATCGCGGGGACCTATTTATAAGGACCCATTTGAAAACAAGTGGGCAACCTGTTAATGAAGAGACTACTGCTATGAATGTATGACATAGATTGTTGTTTGTTTTCCAATTTTATGTTATGTCTACTATGTGTTTATTTCATTAATACTATATATGTGTTTATTGTAGACAAAACTTCCGGAAGTAAAAATCACACAACCATCATCATCCTCTAGTTCATCAATTGCAAGTGTAGATGATATTTACTCACAAGTATTTGGGAAAGAAAGGCCTGACCGAGTATGTGGAGTGGGCACAGGCCCGGCACCAACAAGTTTGTGGGGTACTTCAAGTCAATGTCAAGCCCAATTAAGAGCAGAAAATGCTCAACTCAATGCTATGGTTAAAGAATTGGCAGAGAGATTGGGTAAAGTTGAGTTTATCTTTGTTGAGGTAATGCTAAAATGTTTTCATTTCATCCATGTAAAATGTGATTAGCAAGTACTTTAGATGGATTTGTATAATACTTTTTAGTTGGCTTTCTGGGCATGTCCCTGTTGTCCTGAGCATGTCCCTGTTGTCCTGGCGTGTCTCTTTGGATGAAGCTTATGGGGTCAAAATTAGTAATTTATAGAGACAGATTAAGAAGTGGAAAAGGGTGAATTGTCCCAATCCTTTACACAATATCTGGTCATTCTTCATTACATCTGTTTAGAATCACAAAACAACACTCCATACATAACATATGGTAAAGGCTTACCTCCAATATGTAATTGAGACTAAGGACATCCACTCAAATCACTACAGTGGCCAAAGTTATGGCACTTGATGATATATGATGGCACTGTACTAGTTGTCTGTCCTAGTTGCTTTAGACTAAAAAAAAAAGTAAAAGAAGGAGAAAAATGTATGCCTTTTTTTAAGTTTAAGAAGGATGAAGTGATATCTGTTGGCCCTCAGGCCTTGGAAAATGCCAGGAATTAACCAGTTGCGACACTTGAAAGAAGTTAACAGTTCAACTTATTACAAGGCCAGGAATTAACCAGTTGCTTTCTCACATTCCTACCAACTATGTAACAGCTAGCCTTCTTGCTGAAGCCCGTGCAGTGTAATTACTCCTTCATTTGATCCCCTAGTTAATCATATCTTAATGGCTTTCTACATGTACAGATGCCCAATTATATGTACTTTGGAGAATACCTTATTATTTCTTAAGGGCTGTGCTTGGGCAGATTGGGGACATACCTTCCCACTGGGAAGATGTGCACTCTCTCTGAGCCACCTTTAGATTTTAATCATGAAAAAAAAACTACCAATCTATTGTGGATGGAGGTAATAGAAGATGGAGATTTGTGTTTCTGCATAAATATTATATGTGAGATCTATGTCATCATAGTTGCTGTTAAGAATTGGAGAGTTGGAGACCTCCAAGCAATGGAATGTCGAGTCAAGCTTGTTTGCCTCCAAGCAAAGAAAATGCTGACTTGATAAAGAGGCAACTTCTCAGACATAATCGACCTTCACCAGGCAATCTTGTTTCTATTTTCTTGGCTAGCTCTGAGTACACTATTGGAAACTAAAAGATAGATCTGTGGAAAACATTTCGTGGGTCATTTGTAGTAGTAGAAATAAACTCCTGGCTTGTGCTTATGAAGTCTTCTTTGTGATATTTTTTTTTTCTTATAGTCTTCTTCTTTCTTGACAGTCAAAACAGGTAGAAACTACTCCCAATATGGAAAGATGTGTGCATTCATCTGCAAGTGTAATAGAACCTAAAGGAAAAGAGGTAAATATGTTCATATCTCATTATGTTCTATATTCTCATTAGAAACTCAATTGTGTCTTGATGTGTGATCTATAAAATGAATTGAATAACAGAGTTTGATGTTGGGCAAGAAAGTGAAGTTGTGTGACATGGAAGAACACCCAGTAGCCAATGCCATAATCATGTCGTTAGATAAATCTAAGATGGTTATGGGTAAGAGTTTGGGGCGAGGAGTATTATGAGGTAGCTATTTGTTTCCTTACAAACCCAATGCACCTCTATTTGTGAAATATAATGAACGAAAAACCGTTCAAGATGATGTTGGAAGTCACATTGTGTGGTTCAGAGACTTTGTAAGTTTATGACACCTGAAGTTTATTTACATAATTATTTTGAAAAATAAATGAACTTGTTTATATGTATACTAATTGAATGATTTTTATTTTGCAAGTTGAGTTAGATGACACCTGAAGATTTTATTGTGCCAACAGAACAACTCTCCTCCCTTAAGAACATTGTCCACTCTCACCTTATGAAACAATTATGGTCATTGGATTTATGTTATGACCAAAACAATTATGATTGTCTTATCCTCAAGACAAACAATGATGTGTATGTGATGTTTAAATTTTATGTTGTACATTTGTGATGTGATATAAATCAGTGCTATATGCACTTGTTTTGGCGGTGTAATTATGTGAATGTTTCTTTTCAAACATTGTAAGTTGTGTAATGTAAATATGCAGGTTGTGTGCTATGTGTGTGGATTGTGTATGTAAATATGCAGGTTGTGTGCTATGTGTGTGGATGTATTTAAATATGTAGGTCATATTTTTAGTCAAATTATGGATTATATATATTTGCACTGGGAGTTTTCTTACGGTTCAGAGATGCGTAACTACAGACAATAGCTACGGTTTCTAACGTAGTGATTAATTTTCGTATGACATCTTACGGTCTTTCATATGTATACTTAAGGTTTATAAACGAATGTATTTATTACGTATTGTAACCGTAAGTAAGGATATACCCACGCTTGTTGTAGTTACGAAAACGAACCGTAGGCAGTTTCATAAGTATATGTCTGTTCTTACGGTTTTGACACTTACACATGCGATTTTATGACATAAGTTTGCCCACTTTTGTTGTAGTGTGGCACAAAGCCTATCCACAGCTCTACATATCTTTTTTGGAATATTAGCTGAAGAGGCTAGATAAATCGGTAAGCTTCGAAGGACTGTCCGAATTAGGATTGCTATGCCTGCTTGTGAATGAATTTTAGACTTCTAAAAAAATCACTCTCTGTTATTATTTATTGTGAAATTAATCACTCTCTTCATTGTATAATGATCAAATATATGATATTCTTTTAATTATGATAATAAGATAGGTTTGCATGTATATGAAATATGTCCTACATTATATCTGAAATTTCTATGAGTTTGATGCTTTTTGTGTCCAAAAAATATGTTTGATGCTTAGATTATATTTTTCTATTGTTTCCATATCTAATTTTAGGGAATATGTGTTTGATGCCTTTTCTGTGGAATAATCTTTTTTGATGCTTGGATTATCTTTTTCTATCCAAAAAATAAGTTTGAAAAAATCACTCTCTGTTATTATACAATGGTTTGCATGTATCGGAAATATGTCGTAAATTATATCTGAAATTTTATTGAGTTTGATGTTTTTATTTTATCACTGTTGATCTTTCTATTAAAGAATGCAAGAGAAAATAGAGTTTGTAATACACATTCCATGAGACATGTTTGCATGTATTTGAAAGATGTCTGAAATTATACCTGAGCTATGTTAAAGCTTCCTGTCAGTCATATGTTCTTTATTTTAGAATTTGTTTCAAAGAAGAGACGTACCATTCAGCATCCATGCACACTTGGAACTACTGTTAATATAGTTGATGTAGAACCTACTCTTCAAGATCCTAGTAAGACTACTAATTGCCCACGTTAGTCACATGATGAAGAACAAGAGGGCAATTTTGAAAACATACATG
This sequence comes from Colocasia esculenta, assembly GCA_014218235.1. Taxonomy (NCBI): domain Eukaryota; kingdom Viridiplantae; phylum Streptophyta; class Magnoliopsida; order Alismatales; family Araceae; genus Colocasia; species Colocasia esculenta. Next base: position 67,501,449 of record CM024760.1, on the reverse strand, counting down.
TAAGCAAATCTATCCACATTGAGTCTTCAACATCAACTACTTCCACAGTAAAGAGGACTCGAGGGCCAATATCTAAGTCAGCATGTAAACCCCCGAACGGGAAAAAATGGAAATGCATGTTCATTCATCGTCAACCAGTTGGAGAAGAGGCTTCAAAACTTGCTGAAGTTCTTGGATTGTATGCAAGAAATAACAATTACTTCCAACCTTACAAGGAGTGGTGAGAACAATCTAAGCAAAGCTTGAATGATGTCATGAAGGAATTATTGGCAAGTTATTTTTCCTCGTCTTAAATTATAGTATTCTTTCTATGTGATATAATACGACTAATGCTTCAATCATACAGGTGGAATATGATTTTGTTGATGAAGAGGGGATGCCTGCCAATATGGCTGATGTCACTAAATTTTAAGAGTACTCAATATCTAATAAGGTAAAAGTGTGGCGTGCAACATTGAAAAAAGCAGGATATATGAAAGGCATTAATGGGGAATTTTCTAAGACACCACCCAATGAAAAGGTATCCCAAGAAACTTGGGATTTACTTATGCAATAATAGAAAAACCTAAAGAAAATGCAGGAAGCAGAAAGAAACAAGAAAATCATGCAGAAGAACAAGCAACACATACACTTGGGGCAAAATCCATTGCCCGTCATCATCACGAACAAGTACAGTTTTCTTTTTCCATTATTAGGATTTATAGATTTTCAGTAATCTTAGAACTTATATGTTGTCAACTTGAATGCAGCAAGAGAAATTGTGAGATAGCTATTCAACGGTTGGGGCATATGTTAAGGCTCATCAGAGAAAGAGTGGAGAATATCCAAACGGATATACTCGTGCTATATGTATATGTATATGTAAACTAACTTTTATAAATACAAATATAGCTCATTACATCTCTAATTTTGTGTTCCAGGAGAAAGCAATAGCAACATGTGAAGAAAGAAATTTCACAAGCAATTCGGATCCATCTATACTAACTCCTATTCTTGATGCTATTTACAACAAGCATCATGGGGGATAAGAGAGGTCATGGATTAGGATGGTCTAGAGTAGCATGGAGCCATAATATGGCAAATGAAACAAGAAATGACAACATTAGATGGCTCACTGTTGAACTAGAGAACACTCAATTAGAGCTTCAAAATGCAATGGCAGAAATACAAGGTGTTCGTGCACGTGAGAGAGAGATGGAAGCACGTGAACAAGAACAAGTGGAGGTCATGCAAGCTAGAGAGCGAGAGATACAAATGCGGCTAGAACACTTGGAGGCTATACTTTCAAAGAACCTTCCTAATGCCTTTGTGAGTCAAGCATATTGTTAGATGTGATATATTTTGACTATTAGGTATTTTCAAAGTTTATATGATTTCAATTATGTATGCCTTCTAAGCACTACAATGGTGCCACTTTTGATGTGGTAAAGTACTATAAAACTCCAATGTTAAGAATATGCTTCTTTGGGCTGCATTAGTGGGGGCATAGACACAAACAATATACCATTTTAAATTATGACTTCTGCCATCTACCTCCAAGACTATTCAGTTCTAATGAGACCAATTTAAAGCAAAATAATCTTCAATACTGATCATTATTTGTTCCTTGAGTACCATCAGAGTTTATCCCTTCAGTGACATTTAACGTTATTTTCTTAACTACCTCCAGAGACTGCCAATGTAATTTCCTTTTAACAGAGTCAATTAGCATATTTGATGGATCCGGGATAATCTGTACAGGAACACTTATCATAGTGTCATTAATAGCACAGTGATGTAGTTAAGTGTCCCCCATAGGAGAGGTATTATCCGTATGCATGGTCTCTTTGCACAATATGTCTACTATCATCTCTTCACTGCCTTTGTCTTTCAATGGGTTACTTTCCAAAACAGCACTGACAGAAACCTCCCTACACAAGGCACTATTTATTCCTAAAGCTGCCAAGTCATAAATAGGTTCTGATCACTGTTAAATCTCCACATTTTTCCACTTCATGAGCTACCCTTCCACAGAAAATACAAAAGTGAGGTAGCATTTTATAACTACCAGCAAATCTCCTTATGGTGCCATCTGATAATTTAGCTTGGACAACCTTTTTAAGGGCTGTTATGTTTACCTCTAGAGAACTAAACCTCACAATGAATGTGTATGTATTAGAATTTAAGAATTTCCATTCACCCGTGGGATTCCATAGTTTACCTATCCACTCTTTAAGCCTGATGGTCTCACTTCTTTATCTGTGTTTATCTTGAAGATCAAACTCAGCTTCCAACGATCTTTGCCATTTGTATCACTTTCATCAAGCATAGTAATGGATCCACTGGTTCTTTGGACATCATTTTTTAAAATCTCTATAACACATCTTCTTCAGTGGGCTCTAGAGGCTGCTCTTCTTGTGCCATTGCAAATAGGGAGTGGACGAAAATAGCAAAAGATAAAGTAGGCTAGGAAGGGAGGTATAACAGTGGAAGGAAACAAATTGGAGAAAAGAAACTCAAGATGAAGGAAACTAAAGTGAAAGAAATAAAAGTTACTATAAAAATGCCCGGCCAGAGTGGAGATAGACAACTACCTGGTCCAAGGTGGTTGGGAATTACAATACTTGACAAAGGGAAAAGTGTCTCCTCACTGTTGTTGTGGTATCATTAATTTTGTTGCCATTTTGTCTTATGTAATATTATAGTCTTTATTTTGTACATTTTCTTAATGAAATAACACTCTTCATTTGTTATTTATTTGCTTTGTAGGTTGCGGGGTGGAACATTACGCTCTCATCCCACAAGTTGATAGCGTTCTCATCCCCCAAGTTGACATAGCAGCACCCTTATCTATAGAGGACTAATATTGATGTTTATCTTCATGTTACCAAGAGATGCTTTTCTAGCTATTGAATATGACATGTACAGAACTTATTTGGTGAACACTTGAATATAGTGTTTTTAAATTTTTAATATTATAGTCCAGTGAATAATGTAGTGTAAATTTGGATGACTTTTTAAAAATGTTTTGAAATAATTTGAAGTTGTGGAATGTAAGAAAAAAATTCTTCATTTGTGATGTGGGTCCATTTTCTACTGTACATATGGTAATTGCTGATGAATTACATGTGACCTATTAATTATGGTTCTTAGCATGAAGGCCAGGACCATTGGTTGTCAAAAAACAACATTGATTTGGTATGTAGGTTGTCCACAAGGCGACAGTTGTTGGACCATTGCCTATCTAAAATGCCAACAACGACAAATGGCACGAACAGGTCCACCGACCCACTGTGCCACAAGGAAATGACAATACGAGGGGAGCAACCAGCTCAACCCAAAAACAACTCGAGGGAATATGACTCCATCAGAAGGTAGCAACGATGCGCATCTTGGTAACACAACACCACAGTAAAGCATCGCCACCTCGAGCAACCCACGAAAAGAAGAGGAAGGAGACACGCAACGAATCTCTTACACACACGAGAGAGATAATACCACAACACAAGATTGGCACTTCTACAAGAAGCATAGCCAGCCAAACACCGACTGCACTCACTAGATCACCATCTACAAGAGCAGACCGGGAGCGAGAAATGACGTAAACCACCCACACCATGGGGACACACGAAGTCCCACCAGCGTAGTCGAGAAACTTGGAAACGAACAACGAGACAAGCTGGCCAACGCAGTAGCCAGACGCACAGCCAAGGGCACCACACCTTGACCGAAAATGCCTAGGCAGACCGTAACACAGACAGTCCAACCAGCAACAACGACGGCTCATCTCTACATAGAGAGAGAGCAGCGACGACCAAAATAAACATAGGGTAGCTTTGGGGAGAGCCTCCACCAAAAGAGCCAAGAGACGTCATGGGAGAACCTCACCAGAACACAGCCCAACCAAATGGCACACTACACAGACCATCAAAGAGAACACTGCAGCTAGCAGAAGCAATGCAAGCCGGTCCTGGGAGAACCTCCACCAGAACTACCAAGGCACCATTATGGGAAAACCCGTCGGAACGCACCAGCCAAACCAACAGCATACCTCAGACCATGAGGTAGCACAACAACAGACAAAAATGAGCACGGAACAATCCTGAGAGAAACCCTCACTAGGACAACAACAAACAGTTCTAGGAAACCTCACCAGAATATCGGGCAACCAAGCGATGCACCTCAACCAAAAGGGCAATGCAACACCAACCAGAAATGAGCACAACACAGTTTCGGGGAAACCTCACTTCCGCCAGAACCAACATAGAAGAACTCCAGGAGCACCTCACCAGAGCTCACAACTAGCCAGCACAAGGCCGACAAACAACCACAGACAAGTGTCACAATGCTCAACCTGCGATGCAACACGGCATACAGAACATCTGCTTAGCCTGAGCAACAACGCCGACATAGCAGAGCACATCGCACAAACAGGAGATCACACACAAGACCAAACACCACACACCCCAACAATAGGGGAACAACCAACAAGCCAAGGACACTTTGATTGGTTCCACAAGCAACAACTCTGCACCGGTAAAGGCCACACCACATGCAGGTTCTCTTAGCCACAGCGGCACACACGGACCCAAATGCGCCGAAGACTACCAAGAGCACCGCGCCTGGACTTGCTTGCAAGTGTCCTCCACACGGACAAGACCACTACTAGGGAGTCCACTGCCCACCGCGCCACCACAGCACGAACACACCGAGCGACCACACTCGCCACGCACGCGGCACAGCAACAGCTGCAATCCACCTGTAGCACGCACACAAATCTTGTAGGGAAGACGCACACGTGTAAAACAATTGAAAGCACAAGCCTACCACTAGTGGGACGGTCTCAGCAGCATACTAGTACCTTTCTTTGGGACAACTATAGTTATTAACTCATTAAAAATCTCAGTAGACCCACGCTCTGATACGAACTATAACGACCCGGCCTCCCGAACCTACCAGGGACCCCAAAGTTTGTGTCGCCATCCAAGGATCTGAAGACCTGGAAGGGTTAGAAAAAATAGTCTAGTGAGATATGTACTGAATTTAAATAACTATAACAATATAACAACTGTACAACATGTCCCAAGTAAAAGCACATGTACAAAAACAAAGGTGTAGTCCTTAAGGGGCATACCTGAGAACTTGCAAAACACAACTCTCTACTCACACAGGTGCATGAGCTCACAACACTCGCTCTCACTGCTGCTGACAACACACGGTGCCATAGCTACCTCTGCAACCCATCCGACACTGAGGTCCCGCGATGATGAGCCCCTATGGATTACCAGTCCCTCACCGGCCAGAGCAGTAGGAACATAAAAAACAAGAAACTACACTAGAAAGTTGTAAAGCGAGGAACACCTACAACATGGTACTACAAAGTAGTGAAACAGAACAATGCGACGTCACGACCACCAACCAAGGTCGTGAGACACACACGACTCCTGCAGAAACCAATGGAGTTAGGCACAAAGAGGAAGCAACATTCGACACATCTGCCGAGACCACGCAACAACCAAGTGAGAACGACGTCTCACCACAAGCACAACCACCTCAGACCTCCACAAGGTCGAGAGCCGACAAACAGAACCACCCCGGACCCCGGACACACCATGAGGTCGGGAAGCAACACACGCCGGTGCCACCATGGACTAACACCCAAGAACGGGACTAGGGAACTGGGAGGACACCAAAGCGGAAACCACCAGAAGCACGGGTCCGCACAAGGCCAGACCAACAATGCCCACAGAAACTAGGCACAGCTAGGCTATAACCGCCATGCAAGCTATGGCAATGAGGCATGCTTGGAAACATCGTGAGGAAACACCATCACAACAATAGCAACCAAGCCACCGCCGCTAGCAGCCAAGAGGGGGACACGCCGTCCATGCTCTCTGCTCGCCAGCCTAGCTCCTGCCTCCCCTTCACGGAAGGGAAAGATAGAGCTGCCACATAAACACACAAACGCACAGAAGACCACAGCCTGGCCAAGTTGCGGCCCCACGCCTAGCACCACTACGTGGCTCCGGAACCAACGCAAAGAGAGGCAGTGAGACAAAGGACTATCTAGGCCGCGACGGGAAGAAAACACCTCAACGACCTCGGTGTCTCGCCCCAGACAAGAGAGCTCTACAAACGACTCATCACCACTGTCCAAACCTTGTTTTCCCCTCAGCTCCAAACTCTACCAACTCGAGGACGCTCGTAGCCCCGAATGCTCCCAAAAAGGCTCCCGAGGATGGGGGTCCCAGGCAATGGAGACAATCTCTGAACGGGACAAGCCCTCAAGTGCCAAGCATCGGGTGAACAAGTGGGGCAAGCACAATAAGAACCACACCGAACCGCTGGCTTGTAACCCACGACAAGCCCAGCAAGCGAGAGGCACGCACGGACCCTAAAGAGGGCCGTCGGCCAACCAAGGCACACACGAGCAAGCCAGAACCTCGGAACACTACCAGAAGCATAGAGAGTCCAACACTCTGCTCATAATCAATTGACTGCCGGTCAGTCGATTATTAGACAGACGCGACCTTCCTGGCACTACCACTAGGACACGGCCACGACGGTGTCACCTTCAGTCACTGAACACAGCCAGGTAACCTACCGCGTTCCCCACCTAAAGGTCCTAAGGGCAAGCCAGCCCTGGGGCATACGCTGAGACCCCAACCGGAACCACGGGACACCCAAGGCACACACAGGCACTGTCGCGTCCCCCTAGGCCATCACGATACGATTGCGGAGGGGAAGGGCACAGTGACAGAAACCCTATCACGACGGGGCAGAGCATCACGACAGTGAACCAGCCACGACAGACAAACGCGTCGTGACAGTGACCCTCATCGCGACTGGTAAACACGTCGCGGTAAGGTCGCGCCGACCGGGACGACGCCTCTTCTGGTGTCACAACGTGCACCACTGTCACGACACCAACAGAGAGGCAGACCCACAGGATTCTCTATCCTGGGGCGCCCACAAGCGACAACACCACAGCACGGCGGAGGGGAGCATGTAAAAGCAATAAATACTATCTACAAACCACGAGGGGCTCCAAATCCACCCAGATCGAGAAGGGTTCAAGCAATCCTTACCTTAAATGAAGAAACGAACCCACAAGGGACCTTCACAGTCAGATTGGCCACCTCCTCCTCGCTCCACGCAAGCTCCACGATGCCGGGAACACGAGCACGATCCTCCTCCTTGCCTGAAACACACAAAGGGGAGAGAGGGAGGGGGAGCACCGCCGGAGGGGGAGAAGAAGAGAGGGAAAAGAGGGAAAGGGTCGTCGGCCAAGGCCTTATGCCTTCGGCACCCAAGACGCGACGAGGCCACGCGTCACGTTAAGGACCTTAACGTGATGGGTCAACGCACGGCGACAAGAACGCATCCTCCACGGATGTTGTCACAACGCGATAGGTCGTACTAAGACGTCTGCCACCCTGACAGGTGTCAGACGACCGAAACGACAGAACATTGTCGCGACCCGTTGACCGGTCGCGATAAGAATGCGATAGGAAAGCCGGCCGTGACAAGGATGACTGTCGCGTCGGACACCCACGACATGACACTAACACGTTACCCATCCTGAACGCGTTAGTGGCCAGTCATCCAAGACACCATACGGAAAGCCGGGAAGCCAGGTCTTACAGCCACAATAACCAGCCACAACATATTCAGCCTCTGCAATGGATGAGCTGCTGAATGTTACTTTTTAGAAGCCCAAGAGATTACACATCCACCTAGATATAAACACAATCCACTAGTACATTTTCTATCAAGCTTGCAATCAACATCACAGTAAGCAATTAAATCTAGTTTGCAACCAGTAGGATACCATATTCTGAGTTCAAATGTTCCAACAAGATATTTAAAGATTCTTTTTACAGCTAACATATGACTTTCCTTACGATTGGCTTGAAATCTAGCACACATGCACACACTAAATTGAATATCTGGTCTAGAGGTTGTGAGTTAAAGTAGAGAACCAATCATACCTCTATAGGCCTTTGGATCTATAGACTTACAGGATGAATCTTCTTTAATCTTACATTTATTGCCATAGGTGTGCTTGAGGTGCTAAAAGTCAAATCTCTTCAGAAGTCATTCACATATATTTTTTGACTTGTGAATATTCCGTCATTGGTTTGATGTACCTGCAATCCCAAAAATAATTGTAAGTCACTCATCAAACTCATTTCAAATTTTGTTTTCATATGATTAGCAAATTAGTGCCTAATTCTTTATTTGTAGACCCAAAAATTATGTTTTCAACATAGATTTGAACGACAATGATCTGATTATTGTCAATTTTTGTAAATAATGTTTGGTCTACACTACCACTTGTATATCCTTTATTCAACAGAAATCAACTCAAGCGGTCATACCAAGCTCTTGGAACTTGCTTAAGACCGTAAAGAGCTTTATTAAGTTTCAAAACATGATCTAGATATTTTTCATTTTCAAATCTAGGAAATTGTTCCATAAAAAGATTGTCCTTGATATAACCATTCAAGAAAGCACTTTTCACATCCATTTGATAAACTTTAAATTTCAAGGATGATGCAAATGCAAGAAAGATTCTCACTACTTCTAGTCTATCTACAGGGGCATAAGATTCTTCAAAGTCAATACCAAACTCTTGATTGTACCCCTTGGCAACTAGTCTAGTTTTATTCCTAACAACCTGCCCATTTTCATTCAATTTATTTCTGAACACCTATCTACTGCCAATCACAGATTCATCACTAGGTCTAGGTACTAATTCCCATACTTTATTTTGTCAAATTGATGAAGTACATCATGGATTGCATTGATCCAATATTTACTAGCTAGAGCTTCATCAATAGACTTAGGTTCAATATGGGAAATTAGTACCAATAGGTCTTCATTTATTACATTCCTAAAAGAAGATCGAGTTCTAACCCTATCATGCAAATTGCCAATTACACTTTCAACTGGATGATCTTTCAAAATGTGAATTTCTTATGTTCCCTCACCTGTTTCAGATAATTTAGGAGAAATATTACCTGGTCCATTTATGCTAGATGCTTGATTGCCCAGATTTTCAATGCATCTTCATGCTCCTTAATAGTTGGTGAAGATTCAACAATAAGTCATCTTCTTCTGCGTTTTGTAAAGTCCTGCAAGATGTATATTCATCAGATTTATAAAAATTTTCATCAAAGACTACATGTGGAGATTCTTCAACAATTTTATTCTTAAGAATGTAAACTCTATATACTCTGGAAATTTCAGAGTAACCAAGGAAAATAGCATCAAGACTCATAACATCAAATTTGTCAAGGTTTTCTTTATTATTGTTATGTACAAAACATTTGCAAACAAAACTTTAAAGTAAGACACTGTGGGTTTTTTTCTTTTCAAAAGTTCATAAGGAGTTTTTCTGATTTTTGGTCTGACTAATGCTCCATTTAAAATATGATTTGCTTTATTTATAGCTTCATCCCAGAAGGATTAGGCAGTTTGCTTTCCAAGACTATAGATCTTGCCATTTCCACAAGAGTTCTATTCTTTCTTTCCACAACTCCATTTTGTTATAGAGTTCTTAGGGAAGAGAATCTATGAAAATATTCAATTCAG